>REGO01001284.1:118191-137187 GCA_010120015.1 Rhombomys opimus
CTTTACAGAAGCTTTTCAGTTTCATGAGGTCCCATTTATTGATTGTTGCTCTTAGAGCCTGTGCTGTTGGTGTTCTGTTCAGGAAGTTGTCTCCTGTGCCAAGGAGTTTTAGGCTGTTCCCCACTTTTTTCCAACTGATTTAGAGTATCTGGTTTTATGTTCAGTTTAGTTGTCTTATTGCTTTAGCTAGGACTTTAAGTACTATGTTGCACAGATATGGAGAGAGTGGGTAGCCTTGACTTGACCCTGACTTCAGTGGGATTTATTTAAGTTTCTCTCCATTGAGTTTCATGTTGGCTATAGACTTGATGTATATTGCCTTTACTTTTCTATTGAGACAAAGATAAGGAGTGGATCTGGATGAGGGAGAAGGTAAGGAGAAACTGAGAGAAGCAGGCGGAGGGGAAATTTGTTCATAGTATATTGTGTGACAATGAGTTTATGGTTAGGAAAAGTGAGGCAGATTCGAAAGAAGAAATTCTATGAAATAATCCTTTTTCAGTAAGAAACTTTATCATAAAAATAAAATACATGTAGGAGGGAATTCAAACCCAACTATTTAGTCACCTGTTTTGTTGAAAAACACTTGTACTAAGAATAAACCAGGATATGAGAAATCCAAGCCTTAAGTGATTCATAAATGTGACCATAAAGAAATGGGGTTCAAAACACTGTGTCTATGGTGAAAAGAAATAGACTGTTAATTTTTGTGCAATGTGGGTTTCTTTAGGAAAGAATATTTACAATGGATCAGCAATGTGAGTCAAGGTTGACTTCAATTTCTAGAGTGCTTTATCTATCTATGCATCATCTATGTAGCTGTCATCTGTGTATCTATATATCTAGGTATATATCTATGTATGTATATATCTATGTATATATATATATATGAAGAAAAGTAAGAGAAATGCTTAAGTTTCTAATCAAGGAAGAAGTTCATATCTTCTCTCAATCCTGTTCCCATTGCTTAGGTATTGCAGATAACCTGTGTACAGATAAGAAGATCTTCTGTAAGCCTGTATTTACCTGTCTCATTCGAAACCTCATTTTCTGCACAAGGAGTGCAATCAAAGCAGCAGACAGCCTTGCCTTCCTGGGCAGCTTTTCTGAATCCTGGTCTACAGCTCTCACTGCACACAGACTGAGGAATCTGAGGGAAATAAAAGTTATTAGCAAATTCTCAGTCTTTTGTGAAAAATCCAAGAAAGTAGAGGATTTCTGAGTATCAGTGAATAGTAAATTTTCAAATGATTACACATGCTATTGAAAACATTGAGTTTGGGTATTGCTGATTTTGGCAGCTTTGTGGCTACATAGACCACATGTTTAAATCTTGGTACAATACATAAATCTGCTAATAAGAATAGGTCATTAATGTCATGTTCTAGAAAGTCACAGTATGTCTCTAGAAAGCTGTCTTTATATTTGCTAATAGGATGAACTTTTATATCCAATGTGGTTGTGAATGCTGAAAACTTGACAGGCTTGACTTCATCATGGAAACAAATCTTTGGGCATATCTGTGAAGAGTTTTATATGAGGTGATCCATTTTGTGGTGACCCACCACAAAATGAGGCCAATATTTCATTGGCTACTATCACAAACAGAATAAAAAGAAGATAAAAGGGGAACAACTACATTCTTTAATCTCTGATTCTGTTCTGTGAATTTCATGTCTTCATCTAATTTGTCTCCTAAAACATACTTTTCCCAACACGATGTACTTCATGCTCACAGTGTCAGCCATGCTCAATGTTCTCTCTTCAGTTGGTTTTCTAAAATATTTACCTGTACAAGCAAACCAAATATCACACACATACACACACGCACACACACACATACACACACGCACACACACACAAACACTCACCTGTCATGCAATTCTACCTTTGGAGTGCCTGGGAAAGCAAAACTCCGCATTTACTCTTACTGAATTTTCTTAGGGTGCATAACAAAATGATTTTTTTTAATGTTTAGAGGTAATGACAAAAATCTAACAGACACTCTTTTTTTTTAAAAACTTCATGAGCTTCTACCCATCAGGGTATCAAAGGAGATAATGAGATTCATAGGCAAACGGTAGGCAGAGTGTAAGGAAACTTATGGATGAAGAGAGAGATAGAAAGATGTGGAGGGGACAAGAAGTCCACAAGGAGACCAATAGAGCCAAAAATCCTGGGCTCAGAGAGACCTGCAAAGACTGATACTCCAACCAAAGAGCATGCATGCAGAGGACTTAGATGCCCTGCTCAGGGGAAGCCCATAGACTGCTCAGTTTCCAAGTAGGTTTCCTAGTAAGGGGTCACAGGATGTCTCTGACTTGAACTCATTGGCTGGCTTTATGATTAACTCCTACTTGGGCATGGTTTGGAACCTTGCCAGAACACAGAGAAAGATGATGCAGCCAGCCCTACACCTGATAGGCTAGGGACAGATAGAAGGGGAGGAGGTCCTTCCCTATCAGGAGCCTAAACAAAGGGCATAGGGAGAAAATAAGGAGTGTGGGTGTGATTAGAAGGAAATGAGGGAGGGGGCTACATCAGGGCTACAAAGTGAATAAATTGTAATAAATAAATATATGGATAGATAAAAGAAATGCATGAGCTTTAATCAAATGTTAAAATAAGCTTTTCTGTTGATCCGAGGCAAGAAATGTGAAAGTAATCTATATTGGCTGTAATTATGGGAGGTTCCTTAGTGGTAGTTAAATATTGATTGGTACTAAATGACTGTCCAGAGATCATTACATCCTGAAAATTATTTTAGTTTTCATGAAAAGTCAAAGCAATGAGCTGAATCATATCTCACCTTTGTAAACCTTGTGGGCCACTGAATCAACTGTTCAGATAAAGACAACTGTTGAACGTGAGGAGCATATGGAGAAAAGTTTCCTACTTTCACCTTTAATCCAAGACTCTTTGGAAAATTCCAAAAGTTGAGAATATCATACACTGAGTCTAAGTTTCTTCCCTCATCCATTACTGTGTGGCTGCTCACATGATTTTCCAGAAGGGTGCTCTTTAGGAAAGGGTGGAGCTACAAGAGATTCAGAAACATATGTTGAAATGCGTCTCAGATAATACAAATATTTTAATAGGTAACACAATGAAATCTCAGTGTTGTTAACCCATCGTGATAAAAAGAAAATTTGAAGGAGGCATCAAATGAATGATACTTGGATTGAAATGCATTAAGTTTTGAAAAACCCATTCTATTTCAGAGATATTATTGTACAAAGCACAGCTAAGACAACAGGTTATGTAAATTGAGATCATTTACATTGCATTAAAAAGCTAGCCAAAGTTTGGAATATATTTAGAACTTCCAGTCTTCAAATGAGTGCCCTGAAGTCTCAAGTTCACTTTAAGGTGAACTTTCATTTCATAAACCTATGGTAGTGCTCAGATGTATTCCAAACATTAAGGATTTACTTCACCTAAGTTTGCTCTGTGGAGCACAGATAGGAAAGCTCCACTTTTCACAGTGCTGAGATTAGGAAGAAGATTGTGAGGTAATTTGTTATATGAATATAATATTGGCTTTTGTTTGTTCTTTGTTCCTGCCATGATATTTACAAAGGACATTTACTTAAGCTTTTGTACTGCCCTATATACAGGGAAACCAATTTTCTCTTGCTTATGACAACATATGTAAATCCTATAATACCCAATTTGAGGGACTTAGAAAATAATATAAATTCACATTGCTGATATTACAACACACAAGAAGGGACATTACCTGCCAGGGGAAGAATTCCATTTCTTTTCCATTAGCATATGGTTGTGTCTGTATTTGCTGAAGGTTCATCTCTTGAAGACTGTAGGCCACAGCATACACAGCATTGTATATATTGTAGCTCTCTTCACTCATGGCTGGGTCAAAAATGTGTCTGGGCAGTAACTCCAGTGAAGCGTTGGGTTGGCAGTTTTCCAAAAGATGACAGTCAAGCTCAGAAAATGAACACTTGAAGAACAAATACCAAAACTTAGGAAGATAAGTGTCTTCAGGGTATTTGTAAGGATTAACTTTTTGAATAAAATTTGTAAACTCAACCATCTCTTTATGATGGTGTGTAAAAATGAGACTACCATGAAATGACTCTACCATGAAATAATCAGCATGGCTGACAGCATCCCACTGAGAATTTAAGACCCAGACTTTCCATATCATAAACAGATTCCCAATGTGTCGCATTAAGCCTTGTGAAGAACCAATGTCCCCATAAATAACTATCACATTTGCTGAGGATTCCTGAATCTCCTCCAAATTTTTCCATAATTCATTGGAAAGTGAGTTCATGGTGCCAGGGATCAGTTTCAAAAAGGCTATGCAGATGCCATTATTCTCCATATCTTTTCTCAAGTCTGACAGCATCTGATTCCCTCTGTGGTCATCTGGGAGGATCAGACCAACCCAGGACCATCTGAAATGAATCATCAAAGAGACTATGGCAAGTGATAGATATGTGTCCTTGGGAGCCATCTGATAGAGAGAATAAAACTGACCTTGGTCATTCAAGATAGAATCAAAAGGCCCAAAAGAGAACTGTAGAAAAACACAATTGGAAATACGAGGAAGAACGTTAGCATCAAAATCTCAGTCCTGAGTCAACAGATCAAAACATTTCGGATGAAGATGGGATTTTCATATTTTAAAATTAACACCCAATACAGAGTTTTCCACAAAAAAATTGACAGAACTCCTGTTGAAAGAAACTAGCTGGCTTCATCTATCTGTCCTTCTGTTTTATTTCAAGTAATGGAAATGTGGTATTATCATCAAGAACCTTTATATTTTGCTTTCATAGCTGGCTAATTCAAGGGCCCCTTTTTTACATTTTCACACACCTATAATGTCAAGAAAGGATAGCTGACTCCTTGTTCCAACATCATATCCCTCACCTGAGGTATTTTGTAGAGTTGCAGCAGTGTCCCAATATGCGCAGATGTTGCCCATGATGTTCCTGTGAGAGCAGCAGGTAATTTTTTCTTCTTTCCACACTCATAATTACATAGGGGATTGTTCATACCCATGAGCCAACGAAAGGCTCCCAATAGGACAAGCTGTTCTGAAAATAGAATATTATGTAGATCAAATCCTAGAGTTGTGTTGGGTAGAAGATGAGGGTTTCTGTTGATCTCCTCAATGGCAAACACAAGGGCCAGAACAAACTGGTAGTTCTTTAACTTATACCTGCATGGGTTTCACAGAAAGAAGAAATTGATCATATAACCTTCATATTTAATGCAAGAACTTTTAAAATTCAAATGCCATTGTTTCTATAAAATCATAACTTTACTATCGTCTCATGAATGACTGGAATTACACTGAGCATTTTATGTAGATAGGATTAGGTAAGATCCTACAGTGTTAAGACTCATTAACACTGGTCTCAGGAAATGTAATTTATTATTGTTTTTTAATTACTTATGTTTTTATGCAGGAAAATAAGTAATTGTTGATGAATAAGGTTTATGAGAATAGCTATATATGCAAGGCTTTAAGAGTCAGTCCAAACTGTGCACATTATTTTACACAGTGTCTCTAAATTGCTTGTTTGTTTATTGACAGACTGACTGGCATATTTAATTGATTGAGACAGAGTGTAGCCATAAAGCACTAGCTGGCCTAGAACATGTTAATATTAACCCTACCTGGCCTTGAAATCACTAAGTTTCTTTCTGCATCCCCTGCCCTGAGCTTTGAAGAAGAGAGAGTTGCACACCAAGTGACCCCATGTTTTCTTGATTGTGTTCAGCACATAAGCCTGGCCGTCTGGCTAGCAGACTTGTAGAGAGTTACCTCTCCCAGTTTCTACCCTCCATATGATCACTGAATAACAAGAATACATTCATGTTTCTTGGGAGTTCTGAAATCAGGTCCTCACACTTGATCCTAGGGTATTTTACTTATTAGGCAAGCCTTAATTTGTCTAATAATAACACAGTGATGACAGAATTCTCACTCTTAATGATGCCAAATCCCCCCTACAAAAGGATAGTATTTTATTTTAATGTCAAAATGTGCTGTTCACAAAGCTGTATTCTTAAGATTAAATTTAGTATATTGTTTTTTCAGTTGACTATAGAAATACTTGTTACTAAGATATTTTCAGGTGTTCATGGAAAAGCAATATTCATTATTTTTGGAAAGATCTAAAGACAGGGAGACTGCTTCTGTACTAAACATAACTGAAAAAAGAGATTCAGCACATCTTTAGACATAGAATTTCAGAGTTCTGGCCTTTTTTCACATCTTTTTATGATTTTTTTGTCTTTATGTCATTTTGTATTCCCCATCAAATGTTTGCATCTTTGATTCTTTGTGCTTCTCTACTCCTTTTCCAAAACTTTTATTGCTCCTATAGCATAGCTGCTGCTCTGCCCAGCATCTAGTATGCATGCATCTCAAAGAAATGTGTATTTTTCTTTCCTCCTCAATATCCCTCTTCTGGAATGCTGCTGAGATTTACAGATTGTATGCCATTGGGTTTCTTTTAATCCTCATAGATTTGTCTAGAATTTTCACACAAAATGAAACAAAAGAAAACACTTAATATATATCATAATTCAAAAGGAATAAGGAAGGATGCAATTATGTTTAGCAGGGTGAAATTATGAGAACCTCAAAACTTAGGAGCAGTTTTACAGACTACAAAGTCTGAAGTAGGAATGCAGACACTAATATTGAAAGTATTTTAAGTAAATCTCTATTAGAAAGACTCTTATTGGAAAAAACAGCAGGCACCACAATTAACTAGACCAGAAAACTGTATATCTCTGCGAACTTGTACACAATTACAATAATTATTCTGAATCACATTAAGAAAGTCATATACAGACCTTTTGTCCTCCTACCCCTGGTCACCCCAGGTCTATTTGCCAGCCTCTTAACTCTCTGTGCCCCTTCTCCTAACTTGTTCCCTCTCTTCAGCCACTACCTCCATCTATTTTACTCCCCTTCTGAATGAGAATAACGTATCATCACTTACATCCTCCTTCCTACTTATCTTTTTGAGTCTGTACCTTGTAATATGAAGCCAAAACAAGAAGTCAGAAGGACTATAGTGAAAAAATGAAATCAAAGGGGGTAACTCTGTGACAAGCTTGAGACGTAAGTCAGAGTAAGTTCCTGGGAGGATATGACGGTTAGTCAAGGAGAGACACCTAGTAGCAGAGGCCATAGAGACTGAAGAGGATGCCCTTTAACTAGACTAGTCTCAGCAAAGGGAGGGAAACACCAATAACCCCACTAATACATTGACCCCAAGTTTTTCCTGCCTATAAGATGTGCAGAAATAATGATAGAACAGATAGAGGAAAGATTAAGAGAACATCCAACACATTTCTGTCCCAACTAAAGAAGTACACTATGGGAGAGTACCAACCCCTGACACTTTGAGGGATATTCTGCTATATTAGCAAGACAGGAGCTTGACAGAATTGTCCTCTGAGAGGCTCTACCCAGCAGTGATTCAAAACAGATCTGAGACTCACAACCAAACATTGGGTGATTCATAGGTCATCTGGTGGAAATGAGGGATGGAAGATAAAAAGGTTGTGGCAGTGATAGGAGCTCCACAAGAAGACAAACAAAGTCAACTATCCAGGGCCCAGAGGGGCTTGCTGAGACTGAATCATCAACCAAGCATCATTCATAAAGTGGACCCAGGTCTCCTACAAAGATGTAGCAGATAGGTACATTAGGTCTCATGTGAGTCCTCTAGTAAGGGAAGTGGGGACTGCATTGGATATAGATTCACTTGTTCTTTGATCACTTTTTCCATATGGGACTGCCTGACCAGGCCACAGGGGAAGAGGACATGCTCAGTCCTGGTGAAACTTGGTGAGCTGGGCTGGATGGGAAAGGGAGCTTACCTATTCTGAGAAAAAGGAAAGGGGGAAAGGGGAGGGAGTGTGGGACTGGAAGGAGAGGAGGGATAGGGTTGCAATAAGGATGCAAAAAATCCACAGTATATCATTCATATTCATCATCTAGAATATATATCATCAAGGTATAAGATTGGACCCTGCAAATTTAATGGTAAGAGTTAATTGTTGAGGGCACTACATACTCAAATTACAGAACATTGAGAAATCTAGCTGGTCCTCACCTGGATGCTTTTTCTCTCCTGGTTAGATTCATGATGCTGAAAGGTGCAATGTATGCCACTAAATAAAACAAAAATAGTCATCTCTCTCACTCATCTGTGAACCATGAAGGATCCAGTACTCACTTATCTTATACCACATGCCTTCTGGTACAAAAATGGCATACATGTTACATGAGGAACAAACTTTTGTCTCATTTACTATAAGATCCACTCCTTAGATCTTATATGCTGGGCAGTATAAAACTGGCCAGAGTCTGTGATTAGGTATATCATAGAACCTAAAGGAAAATTTAATACTGTTATTCTGCTAAGTCAATAAGTATGAGATGAACTTCTAATGACTTATTGTACCCATGGATTAGTACATTGCTCTGTCTTCATCTGCAGTAGATGTCAAGTAATACAGAAACCATGAGAGATCATAGCACAGGTAAAATTAACCATGAGGTGCTCATCCATAAATGAGGCTTATCTATAACACCCCTACCAGCAAGCCTGAAGGATCATGGCTGAAGAGAAGTGGGAAGATTGTAAGGGCCAGAGGCTACAGATGACCTCAAGAAAACAATAGTTTCTGTCCACAACTGGTTAGTTACCCCTTTGAACTCACAACAATTATAAAACCATATACAAGAAGTGTACTCAAGCAAGACCAAATATCAGTGTGGAAAAGGAGATGGGCATGAAATCTCACCTTTAGGGGTGATGTTTCTAAGATCTGATTTTTTTCTCAGATAGATATAGCCCTAATGGATAAGTCCCCTATCAGTGGACTTAGAGAGGGAGGGGGAAGAGATAAGTGACAGAGTGTGGGACTGAGAGGGAATGAGGGAGAGGGCTATAGCTGGGATACAAAGTAAATAGACTGTAACTAATATAAAAAATAAAAATTTAAGTAAAATATCAGAGAAAAATTTGTGATTTCAACATAAAATATTTCAAGCTGTACTACAGAGCAACAGTAATAAAATCTGCATGGTGCTGGAATAGAAACAGACTGGTAGATCAATGGAATTGAATTGGAGACGCAGAAATAAATCCACACACCTACAGACATGTGATTGTGACAAAGAAGCCAAAACCATATAATAGATCTTCAATAAATGGTACTGGTCTAACTGGATTTCTACATGTAGAAAAACACAAATAGAAGCTTATTTATCACCCTGCACAAAACTCAAGTGTAAAGAGATCAAGGACCTTAACATAAAACCAGACATACCAAATCTATTAGAAGAGAAAGTGGGGAAGAGCCTTGAACTGATTGGTATAGGTGACAACTTCCTGAACAGAACACCAACAGCTCAGGTTCTAAGATCAACAATTAATAAATGGTATTTCTAGAAACTAAAAACCTTCTCTAAGGCAAAGAACACTGTCAACAGACCAAAAGGGCAGCCTACAGTTGAAGAAAAGTTCTTCACTAACCCTAACTCTAAGTTAGTGTTAGTATATGTATATAATTCCCAACAGAGGAATCTCTGATGTGTGAGAAATGCTCATAGTCATTAGTAATCAGAGAAATGCAAATCAAAATGACTCTGAGGTAACATCTTAAACCCATCAGAATGGTTAAGATAAAAAACTGAAGTAAATAGCACATTCTGGAGAGGATTGGGAGAGAGGGGAACACTCCTCCATTGCTGATGGGAGTGCAAACTTCTACACCCACTTTGGAAATCAATTTGGTGCCTTCTCAAAAAATAGGAATAGCTCTACATTAAGAGCCAGCTATGTCATTCCACTCCTGGGCATATACCCAAGAGATACTCTATCATAGAAAAACATTTGCTCAACTATGTTCACAGCAGCTGTTTTTGACAGACACTGTCTTGCCAGATTTTCCATCACTTCTCCCTGGCAGGGCTGCCTTGCCTGGTCACTGTGGTAGAGGGAGCACTCAGTCCTGATAGACTTGATGTGCTGGGATGGCCAGGCTCTCCTTTTCTGAGGAGGTGAGGAAGGGGGATACAGGAGTGTAGAAGTATGGGACTTGGAGGAAAAGAGGGAGGAGGAATTATTGGGATGTAGTGTTAAGAAATTAATTAATTAGAAAAGAAAATCAGAACTATTTATTCAGTTAGGGGAGAGAAAAATGAAACATTATAAAATCAAATAATCTCTTAACCCACTGACTTAAAAAAAAGATTAATCTAGGAAGTTCTGAATTCACAACTATTTCTGTAAGTAAAAGTTTGAAATAAATGGTAGAACAATCCCCATCCTACTGACAATGACTGCCATCAGCACTCACTTGAGCCAGACCCTAACAAAATCCATTACAACAGAGAAGTTGGTCTATACTTGATGGGTTAGTGTTGTGTTTCTGGTTGTGCTGGAAAATACCTCCGTGTATTTCATCTTCCATGTCCTGAGAAAAGCAAAATTAGCAAATACAACCCAATTTTGAATTAAAAGAACAATCTGGAGATGAAAAAAGATTAGTGGATGCAGAAGAGCAGACATCTAAATTGGACTTCTCAAGCAGATGAATGAAGTCCAGAGACATGATAGTCCTCCATTAAAGGATTTAGAGGACACTCAGGGGCCAATCTGATTGTGTACAAGGAAAGACCACAGGCCTGCTGTTCATAGAATTGGAGACCTAAATTACAAGGCTACCAGCAAGAGCAAAGAAATTTGCTCAGGATCAAGACAGAGTTAAGGGAGAAACCATTTTCACTGCTAATACTCAGAGAGATAAAAATGAATAAGAAAATCCAAGAATTATTTTTAGACACCACATCAATATCCTAGAAAATTTGCAGTTGCTCTATTTCACCTGTTTTTCCCAGAAAAAAATATAATTTAAATATTTTTAAGTATATTCAAAATATGATTGGGCATTGCATTGAAAAAGACAATGTTACTAAACTTTTATAGTAAAAATACTGTTTTCCAGATACTAAGTCTCATAACCAAACCTTCGGCAGAAGGGGAGTTAGTATGACGTGGAAAGGTTAGGAGCTCCACAAGGACCAAATATATCTGGGCACAGGGGTCTTTTCTGAAACTGATAATCCACCAAGAACCGTGCATGGATATAACCTAGATACTTTGCTCACATGAAGCTGGTGGTAGCTCAGTAACCAATTGGTTTCCCATAGTAAGGGGAACAGAGACTATTTCTGACAGGAACTCAATGGGAGGCTCTTTGAACTCCCCACCCCTCAAGGGATGAGCAGTCCTGCTAGGCCACAGAGAAGGACTCTGTAGATACCTGATAAACCAGGGTAAGATGAAAGGGGAGGAGGTCCTCCTCAATCAGTGGACTTGGAAAGGGGCAGGGAGGAGATGAGGGAGGGAGAGTGAGATTGGGAGGCAATAAGGGAGCAGGATACACCTGTGATACAGTTAATAAAATGTAACTAATAATAAAAAAATAAATTTAATTTAAAAAATACTGTTTTCATGTCCTGAAGTACTTTGATTATATTTTTGACTTGTAAAAAGTTGAGTAATTTTTACAGGATACAATCCTGTCATTCATTAAGCAAGCAAGCAAGACACTCATGACACATGTAACTGCAAGTATAGTTTTTTCCCATACGGGATTGTTGCTATATGATAAAGAGAAAAAAAGAGGTATAGTTGTGCCTGAGCCACTGAAAGTAGAGAGCAGAAGGAGAGTAATAAGAGGCATTTCTTTTATAATGAAGTAAAAGGTGTCCACCCAACAACAAATGTTCACAGTCTGCTGGGACAAATTTGTGATTTTAGCTGAGATAAAATATGATCTTTAAGAAATTAAATCTACCTTGAATTACTGCAACAAGATCTCCATTATTGCCTTAGGTATAAAATTTTATAACTATGCTGTTAGTTTTAAACTAATTTTGTTACCACATATTTTGCCAAATGTTATGATTTTTTATATCTGAACATATTTGTTCTTCCACTGTCCTTGATGTTTGACTTAGCACCACACCAACATTTTAAGAAATATACAGTAATGCCACACTAAACACAATTCACCTTCACAACTATATTTTATTTTGTAAATTTAAGCTATTGTCTTTCTACTGATTTTCTCAAATGTTCAAGTATTTGCAGGGATCATTGCTCTAATTTAGAATCTTTTGAATTATTCATACAATTCTGGACTGTCTTTATTGTATAAGTACACTTTATTTTCTCTATAAAGACATACACTTGAATATTTGTTATTAATTTTCTAAGGAAATCAAACTTAGTTGAAATTCCTTAATTTTCACATTTCAGAAAAATTAAAAGAATCAGCCTTAAGTGGCCAAACTCACAGAAAGAGCATCCTAGTGAGCACATAAATATAAATGAGAAAAAGCACTGGAAACATTTATGGCAAATAGGTAACCATTTACCATCAGTCTCAGCATAAAAAGGACTAGCAAAGAAACACTGAGATGGAAAAAATGAGACAAACAAAGACATGTGTAAAGAAGAAATGTGATCCCACAATTTAATTGTGACAGTCCTATTGAGAAATTAGCTGCATTAACATAGTCAATCCTTGTCACTCAAGCATCATTCTAGGTACTCAGAAAACTCTGCATTCATTGACATCATCTCTTCTCACAAGAGCACATCTGGACTTAAAGGAAGCACAGAGGTACCATTCATACTTACATTGAATAATCCATACTCTGAAATCATAACACTGAAAATATTAAATCCATCTGGTATTACAAAAATGTAAAACGAGTACCATGAAGTTGCAATATCATCTGAGTGAGAAAAGCAAAATGAATAACACCAAAGTTATCACTTTTTCTTTGAAAGAGGAAAGGAAGAGAAAATATACTTGAAAAGATTTGAGAGTGAGAAAGTGATTGTTGAAAACAGAACAATTTTAATCCATACATTCTTTAAAACACAAGAAATCTGAACTCTGAAAATCAATAATTGTACTTACTGTATGTGAAAGTCCCGGAAATAATATGTGTACTTTACATCAGGAATATTGTTGCGTGTGTAGAAAACATGAAGTGGAAAAAATGCACCAATCATTACATCTCCTCCATGGTGAAAACTTTCTTTGATTGTTACATAGCAGTCATTGTCAGTAAAGGTACAGACAAAGTTGGGAATATACAGGAGCCCAAAGATAAAGATCCAGAACATCCTATTGACAGACATCTATGCCCAGTCATAGACTGATGGATACACATCTAAGGATGTCCATCAGGTATATATTAAGCTCAAGTGTTTGTGAACATGTGTGCTTCTTACTTTGTTAATGAGCACAGCTGTCACAGTAATCACCCAAAGTTCTTCCTGACACTTCCTCCACTGCCATTGAGAGTTCTGAAACTCTTCCCTTAGGCTCTGCATCTGAGGCCCTGTGTTCTGCTTGGAAAACAAGTAGGAAAATATGTTTGGATCTTCTTCTCTAGCCACAGGCGCCATGATTTCAGCCAACAAGATGGACAGCAAGAGCTTATGGATCAACTTCCCTATTTGGGCTGTTTTGGTCAAGTTTGAAGTGAGAAACTTTTCACAGGATAACAACTTTCTCATATGAAAACCTACTATATCAGGTTTGCCATGGTAGGTTAATTGGGGGAAGGCCTGAAAATGTCCATTCATTGTACACACAGGCAAAATAACTGGTCCATGCTTTTCCAAGGCAAAAATAACCAGTGGACTCTACTCTTCATACTGACTATTAAGTGTCTCAGAATTTTCTTTTATGATGCATCTGTAATCTGTATCTGTAGAACAATGTGATATCTGTACCCAACACAATCAGTTTATTGGAAAAGCCAATAGACCTGATGCATTCCTCACTTCCAAGTCATCTACTTAATTTCAGTGCAAAAATCAAGTTCCTCTTTACATTCTGAGATTTGACCTTCTCCACTCCTACTCTTTTCTTTTATCCAGGGTTAACCATGAAGTAGAACTGCCAGTATAACCCATCCTGGCATCTAGAGCAGTGTGTTCATCCACTACTTATCCTGCATTAAGGTGTGAGAGATCCTTTTCCTTTCTGTAAAAAGTATACAAATTCAAAGATTTTTGCAGTGTGTCTTTTTACCTTATCTTCAGAGGAAAGCTATCCTGAGCAGAACTGTCTTCCCTAGCCACCAGGATTTTAGGATAATGAATGTACTGTGTACTGTGATATGGTAGTGATAGAATGCCCCATAAAATACATCAAATACCCTAAGAACAAGTTGGGTTAATAGGGTGAAAAAAAAAAAACCTAAGTGATACAACAATAATTAATAAAAACACTATAATAAGAAATATTAACATGCCAAACTAGCTTATTTGGTCTTTTCTTTTATGTTTCAATTTAACAGTATTCAATAAGTACATAATATACAGAACCTGTCTATTATAAGACTTTATGGAACATAAAGGGTCAGGAAAACCTGCTTCTCAATAAATCACAGTTCAGTGCAGTCCCGTGTAATAAAGCAAATCTGTTTGTCATTTACCTCACAGCTGTTGTCCCTGAGATACAGAGTGCTAAATATGTAGAATACGAAGTTCATTGTCTCATTCTTCACCAAGATTCTTTGAAGCAGGATAAAAACAAGTGGTTTTGAGGGAACATTATAATAACAGGACTGGATATTTTTTTAAATCTTTTATTTCTTGGGGTTTTCTGACAAAAATTATTGTTACGATGTCTGAAGTGAGCGATTATGAAAATGGAAACTCTTCATTTTTGACACAGACATATTGGTCCAAGAAGAACAAAATATGCAGCAAAGAAATTTCTCACAAATATTTCAGGATAAATATTGAAGAAAATTAAATTAGTTTGTTAATAAACATGAGATTGACTGTAAAAACTGGGCTCATGAGCTGACCTTCAATGGGTAACTGTGCAGCCCTGTATCCTATGTCCTCATATCTAGGTATAATAAGAGACTGTATTAACACTATACTTACTTTCATATATTTCCATTTCTGAGTTAGGGGAGTAATGTTAAAAAATTAAATCTCAACCTGTATTCTTTGGGGTCTCACTCAAAACTTCAAACAACAATAGGTCTTGTAGTAACTACAACTGGCAGATTCAGAGAATCTGTAGGCATCATGCATGACCCAGAGTCAAATATAACTTCAAGATGTCTTACTAGCATTCTTTAGTTACCTTATTCACAGGTGAAAAACAGGAACACTCTACACTGCCAGAGGAAAAAAAATTGCTAATTCTTTTTCTTAATTCTTGAAAGCACTGGGCTGTAGCCATGAAAGAGAAGAGTTGTATCCTCACATACCAAACAGAATAAATCAAGGCTCCAACATTATTGTTGGAGATGTTGTTCAGTATAGAAAGTAACTGGCTCTTGTTCCATAAGATTTGGGATCTACTTCCAGTACTAACATGATGACTACAAGGTTTTGTAACTTCAGTTTCAGATTATCCAATGCTTATTTCAGACTTCTGCAGGCAACAGTCATGCATGTCCAATACAGACATACATTTGGGAAAAACAGTTCAAAATAATTAAAATATTAAAAAACATTTAAATGTGCCTAAGAGTTGTATGAATTGCCCCATTCTGAACACTGTAAACACTTCTGGTGAAAGACCAACAGTGATTTGAAAAAAATTGTAGCCAACAAAGTAACTTGAGGTGTAAAATTCCCAATGGAGAACTTCTATCATTCTGTTTTAACTACTATGTAACTCATTTTTAATATATGAAAAGCCATGTTAGCATGTCTCGTTCAGAAATTTAAAATCCCATGGAAATGGCTCCCTAATGAGAATGACATGGACGTTATTACTAACAAAGCATTCAAAACCTAATTGTAAATATGGTCAAAGTACTGGAAGTGCACAAAAGTAACAAAAATTAAATGAGGAAGTCAATCCATGACATGAACATTGGTTTGAATTTTCCAAGAAAACCCACAGTGAAACAGTGCTGGATAGGAAAACTCAGTGAGCAAATACAAACTTCAGTGTAATGCCACACTAACAGAACTATGTTGAAAACACAGAGTTGAAAATAGGAGACCTTGGGGCTTCGGTTTTCCCAAAAATAACTGGGGGTCCTAAATGTCTCTACATTCCTACCATCCCCCCAACCTAAGTTAGGAGAGAAATCCAGATACATGGAAAAGAAATGTTGACATCTTATGCTACTTCCTGCTGGTTAGGTTCTGTGGGGCAATACCCATCTCAGTCACCTGGATTCCAGCAGTCCAGTTGAAAAGCAAATGGCAGCAGCAACCTCAAAGTTGTATCTGGCGCATTTCTCTCTTGGAGAGTCTAGAAGTGAAGCTTTGTAAAGGGAAGAAAGTGTAGCAAAGCAATGTGAAGTGTTGCGAAGCAATGCAAAACAAAGCGATGCAAAGTGAAGTGATGCAAAGCAAAGAGAAGCGATACAAAATGTCCTCTCTTTCTCTGTGGGGTTTTAAACTTTCTCACAGTCCACAACAGGATGTTTTCCAACTGGCCAAAACCACACCCCTTGCCCTAGACAGTTTGCAGCTGACAAAGATCAGGAGCCCACTCACGAGTCTGTTTTCAGTAGTGGATAAAGCACTTCCACAACCCACATTTGGATCCAAAAGAAAAAACATATTTAGATAACACAACTGAGGTTTTTTTTTTACTTTATTTTTATTAATTACAGTTTATTCACTTTGTATTCCCCCTGTAGCTCCCTCCCACTCCCCCCCCATTCCATCCTTCTTCCCTTCTCCACCCATGTCTCTCCCCAAGTCTGCTGATAGGGGAGGTCCTCCTCTCCTTCCTTATTATCCTCGTCTATCAGGTCTCTTCAGGAGTGGCTGAATTGTCTTACTCTGTGGCCTGGATAAAAAGAAAGACACACATGGTATATACTCACTCATACAGACCTATAAGATATGATTAACATAATGAAATCTATACCCCTAATGAAGATAAACAAGAAAGAAGACACAGGATAAGATGACCAATCCTCACTTAAAAAGACAAATGGGATGTGCATTAGACAGGAGAAAACAAGTAACAGGACAGGAGCCTACCGCAGAGGCCCTCTGAAAGACTCTACCTAGCAGAGTATCAAAGCAGATACTAAGACTCATAAGCAAACCTTCCACAGAGTGCAGGGAATTATATGAAAGAAGGGGAAGTTAGTATGACGTGGAAAGAATAGGAGCTCCACAAGGACCAAATATATCTGGGCACAGGGGTCTTTTCTGAGACTGATACTCCACCAGGGACCGTTTATGGACAAACTCTAGAACCTCTGCTTGGATGTAGCTCGTGGTAGCTCAGGAACCAATTGATTTCCCATAGTAAGGGGAACAGGGATTATTTCAGACAGGAACTCAATTGCAGGCTCTTTGACCTCTCCACCTCCCTTGGGAGGAGCAGTCCTTTTAGGCCACAAAGGAGGACTTTGCAGCCAGTCCTGAAGTTACCTGATAAAACAGTCAGATAAAAGGGGAGGAGGTCCTTCTCAATCAGTGGACTCGGAAAGGGGCAGGGAGGAGATGAGTGACAGAGGGAGGGATTGGGAGGGAATGAAGGAGTGGGATACAGTTGGGATACAGAGTTAATGAAACGTAACTAATAATAAAAAATAAAATAAAATAAAATAAAAAATAAAGTATAATTAGCTCTTTCTACAAGTGTTCTGTAGGATTGTGTGGTATACCAGGAATGTGCTTTAGATTATAATATACAAAAAATTCTTCATCTTACTGAACACATATGCGGGTGCACTATCAGCCTTTATTTGTGTAGGTATTCCCATAATTGCCATTATTTCCAATAATTGTTCAATTACACAATCAGCCTTTTCAGAAAGGAGTTGCCTATGGAAACCCTGAGTGTGTATCAATGGTATGATGTACATACCTTGTTTTCTAATTCTGCAAAATGAAACACATCTACCTGCCGGATTTCATTTCTTTGGTACCTTCAGGGTTACTTCCAATGGGTAATCGATTTTGTTTATTGAGAGAACATATGGGGCATTTTTTATCACTTGGCAACAAGTAATAAATTTTTTTCTTTAAACCTTTACTGTTAATGTGATATTTTTAATGAAAATTTCAGGCTTCTAACGCACTTCTTATTAGTAATTGCTCAATTTCCTCATTTTCTTGTGCCACTCGACCTGACAAGAATTTAGGAGACCAAATATGAGTAGTATAAACTGGACAATTGCTATCTCTGATAGCTTGTAGCAACTGCATGAATAACAAAGTCAATTCTGAGTTATCAGGAATAAATCTATTAGTTTCTATATGCAAAACAATTCTTTCTACATAATGAGAGGAAGTAATTATATCAAGAGATTTAGGAAAATCTAATAATACCATAAGGATTACATAGAATTCTATTTTTTGAACTGAGGTATATGGGCTTTTGATCACCTTGCTTAATTTGTCTGACATATATCCTGTCATTGCCATCTTGTTTGCATCATTATAGAATGTGCCTCAGGTATGGGTGTTGCTCTTACAATATGTGGAAGAATCCAATTACTTCTTTTAAAAGCTGTACATGTTTGCTTTTAGGATATTTGCTATTAATTTCTTTTGAGTAGTTACTGCAATCCCTTTGCCAATCTACATTTATAATCCACAATGGTATAATCTGAGCATTAGTAAGAGGAACTACAATTTCAGCCATGTCTGTCCCTGACAATTGATATGGTCTTGTTCTACCTTTTATACTTCAGAAACCTATTCAATGTACATCTTAAATTTTCACTTGTCTTTTTATATAATAATTTTACTTTTTTGAATTTTACTTTTTTCTTATCAGTTACATTTTATTAACTCTGTATCCCAGCCGTGTCCCGATCCCTCATTCCCTCCCAGTCCCTCCCTCCCTCTCTCATCTCCACTGTGCCCCTTTCCAAGTCCACTGATGGGGGGGAACCTCCTCCCCATTCATCTGATCCTGTTTTATCAGGTATCTTCAGGACTGGCTGCA
>REGO01001285.1:148805-163816 GCA_010120015.1 Rhombomys opimus
AGACAGAAAAGGGATCTTGGAATTACAGCCGCCATTGTTACTGCCATCTCATTGGCAGCTGTTGGAGCTACCACCGCGGCATTAGCCATGAGTCATACTACGCAGACTGCTCAGACCCTAAATAATCTTTTAGCCAATGTAGCTCATGCTCTAGATGTAAACAAAGGAATTAATGCTCAACTAAAAGGAGACTTGATGGTGTCCAAATTCATTCTTACTGTGTCAACAGGCCCTGTAGATTTGAGCTTTGGGTCAGCCTGTGCCTAGTTTAATTTAGTGCTTAGATTTTTCTCAGAACTTTTTTTTAACTTAAACTGACAGATTAATCTCCCCAAAGTATACAAGAGTCTTATTATTTGTAACTACATGTGATTTTTCAATCCTGTGCTCATTACCTCAATACAGGATAATTACAGAAGGTATTTTATTCCCTAGAGAACAGAGCACAACAAAGGACTGTTTATTACTAAGAAATGAAAATCATTTCACCTTAATTTATGGAGTGACACTGTGAATATAGGGAGAAAAACCTTTCACATTAAATGTTTAAATACTAATGTTACTATTTTCTAATAGATATTTTAAAACAATCTAGCTATATTCTCTTCAATATCAGAGCTTTCATTACAAAGTAGCTCCCAAAATTCAAACATTCATTGATATGAAAGGTGTCCAAAGATTAGATTATATGAAATCAGAGAGTGATAATCTTCTGAAGTTAAAGAATGACAAGCCCTATTAGAATGGATAAATTTGGGAAGTACTTTTTATCTTTTTATCTTTTGTAAAAGTTTAAGTCCATTAGTGGACTTGGAGAGGAGCATGGGAGGTGATGAGGTAGAGAGAGTGGGATTGGGAGGGAATGAGGGAGAGGGCTACAGCTGGTATTCAAAGTGAATAAACTACAACTTATTAAAAAATAAACATATTCAAAAAAGTTGGAATAAAGGAAAAACTCTGACTATTACAGATAAAAAAATAATAACTCCGCCCTTACTAGGGAATCCACATGGAGACAGAGCTGTCTTAGGGCTACTTCTGAGCAGGGTGTCTATGTCCTCTCCATGAATCTTTGGTTGATACATCAGTCTCTGTAGTCCCCCATGGGCCACACTATTTTTGGCTATGTTGGTCTCCTTGTGTGGTTCCTATCACCTATGGGTCCTTTTATATCCCCCTCCTTCTTTCTTTTGACCTCTGTCCAAAGTTCTGCTGTGAGTATGTGCATCTGCTTCACTCCTGTGCTGGGTGGAGACTTTTAGAGGACATCTGTGGTAGGCTCCCTTCTGGTTCCCTGTCTTCTACCACTTCCTGTCTCTATACTGTTTTCCCTTCTGAATGAGAATGAAAAATCTCCTCTAGGATTCTCCTTGTTGTTTAGCTTCTTTAGGTCTGTATATTTGAGTATGTTTATCCTATATTATAGAGTTAATGTCCACTTATAAGTGAGTATATACCATGTGTGTCTTTCTGACTCTGGGTTTTTTCATTGAGGATGATATTTTCTAGTTCCATCCGTTTGCCTGCAAATTTAATGGTTTTCTTGTTTTGAATAGCTGAGTAGTATTCCATTTTGTAAATGCAATACAATTTCTGTATCAACTTTTTACTTTAGGGGCATCTAGGTTGTTTCCAGTTTCTGGCTATTACAAAAAGACAGTCTGTAGCATGAACTCAGTTTCCTGCTCCTTGATCACTTCTCCCTGATAGGGCAACCTAGCCAGCCCACTGAAGAAGAGGATCCAGGCAGTCCTGATGGGACCTGATAGTCTATGGTCAGACAGTAGAGGAATAGTACTTTGCCTGTCAGTGAACTAAGGAACAGAGATGGGGCAGGGGAGAGAAAGGGATGATGGAACTAGGAGGAGATGATCTTCCTCCACCAAGATTCAAAGTGAATAATTTGTAAATAGTAATGATAATAATAATAATAGAAAAATAAAATCAAGTCATAAGCAGAAAATATAAAAAAATAAAAGAAAGAATTCCCCTTTTTTAACATATTATCATCAAACTTCAAGTATGTAATTGTGTAAAATTTAGGAGTAAGAAGTTTACTTTAGTCAGTAACCTAAAGAGTGTTTTATTGTATTATTGTATACAGTATGGTTAGTGCACTTTACTTCAGTTTGAAGACTATTACATAATTTCTGATGATACCCAATATGTTCTAGATATAGAACAGGGGATTTAGCTTTTATTATAAATGCATTTTTTCTTTACTGTGCTTGTCAGCATTTTGAACACCATTTCTAAATATTTTACTTCATATGAATGTTATTCTTCATTTATCCTTCAGAGTTTTCCTCATTGCTGTCACAGAAGCAACTTGAGGAGTGAAGAGTTAGTTTCAGAGTTAGAGTCCATCACATGGAGAAGTAATGACGGCACTAATATAAAGCAGCTCGTTGCACTGTATCTACTGTCGGAATGCAAATGCAGATGAGGACCGTACTCAACCACCTTCTCCCCAGCCCACAGATGGTGCCACTCAAAATTGAAAGGAGTATTTCAAACTCAGGATAACAAAATCAGGAATTCACAGAACCTTATCTTTTCCATGGTTCAATATTTGCCAATTTAGTACTTTATTATCACAAGCATTTAATAATTTTAACCAATTTATTAGAGTTTCCTATTTGTGCTAAAATAATATAGCCAGTATACATAACTATGAATGTCTATCTATTCCACCTAAAACAAAATTTTCATTATTTCTTTTTCTTTCTTTCCTTCTTAAAATACATTCACTTTGTATCCTCCTAGTCCCACTCACCCTCCCTCTTCTCCCCCTATTTCCTTTCTCCTAATCCTCTGATAAGGGAGGAGGTCTCATCAAGGCTGGTTGCATCACCTTCCTCTGTGGCCTGGCAAAGCTGCACAGCCCAAGGGGAGGTGATCAAGAGGCTGTCACTGAGTTTGTGTCAGAGACAGCCCCTCTACTCCTTAATAGGGAACCCACTTGGATACTGATCAGCTTGTGGGTTTCTTCCATGCATGAAGAGGACCTAGAACCCTTGCTCTTTTTAGATTTCCTAAGATTAAAAGTATTACATTATTTATTATAATATTCTTTTATTTTCATTTATGAATACTGAGTGTGTGTGTGGGCTTGGCTATGTCAGTGTTAGCACTCATGTGCCACGATGTGCATGTACAGGTTACAAGTGAACTTAAGAAGCTGCTTCTATCCTTCTGCATGGCTTCAAGACTTTGCACGTATGTTCTTGGGGTTGAATGTTAAGCAGTTCAACATCTCCCTAGGCCTCAGCAAGTGTATCAATATATTGTCATTTATCCATATTTACTTCCCAAATAGCAGAAGCAAACTATGTTAGCAGCAGTTAATAGTGAAATTGTCTGTTGAAGTTTCTATCTTTATCCCTGCACATCTTATGGGCAGGGTAGATTTTGGGTTGATGTTTTGTGTGTGTGTTGCTGTACCCCCCCCTCCACTAGGAGTCCTGCCCAGTTAGGAGGTGTCCTTTCAGTCTCCATGACTGCTGATACTAAGAGTCTCCAGTAGAGTCACCCCCATATCCTTCCAAAAGCCTATCCTGTCTTGGGTCTCCATCTTGGCCACAGCCAAGAGATGCCACAGCCCACAGTCTCTATTCTACAGTCTTCAGGGATTTTGTCCTCCTTCCTCTACTCTTCCCAGTTCTGATCACCAATCTCATTTCTTTCTGTGTTGGTTGAACACTGGAATCATCTGTGTTTGCATTCTAACAGTAGATACAAATGAGAAAATTTTTCATATGAGTCTTTCACCTTCTTGGTTAGAGTTACACCACGATAATTTAAGTTACTTGTGGCTATTGTGAAGGGTGTTGTTCCCCAATTTTTTTCTTAGCCCATTTGTCTTTTGTGTACAGGAGGGCTACTATTTTTTTCTGAGTTAATTTTGTATCCAGCCACATTGCTGAAGGTTTTGACTACCTGAAGGAGTTTTCTGGTAGAATATTGGGGGCCACTTAGTTATACTAGAATATCATTTGTGAATAGCAGTATTCTTACTTTTTCATTTCTGATTTGTATCCCCTTGATCTCCTTTAGTTGTCTTACTATTTTATTTGAGACTACTATATTGAAGAGATATAGTGAAAGTGCACAGGCTTGTTCTGTGCCTAGTTTTAATAGAATTGCTTTATAGAGTTGCAGGATATTTGATCCCATTGTGATCCCTGAGATTGTAAAAACATCTTTCTAGTTGTGGAGAGGCTCAGCCCTACCACACACCTTTAATCCAAGAACTTTCTGTTTATTGTAAACAGGTAGTTATGGTGTGACTCAGCCAGCTCTAGCACATACCTTTAATTCAAGAGCTTTATGTACACCAGATTTAATAAAGTTAACCTTAATTCAAGAGGTGGAGCAAGAAACCATCTGACAGAGATTAAATAGTAGGAGGAACTTAGAGTTGTATACTATATTTTAAATTTATTTATTTTTATTACAGTTTATATACTCTATAGCCCAGCTATTGGCCCTTTTCTCATTCCCTTCCAATCTCACACTCCCTCCCTCATCTCCCAACCTCTCCCCAAGTTCACTGATAGGAGAGGTCCTCCTCAAATTCCCTCTGACTCTAGCCCATCAGGTTTCATCAGGATTGGCTGCATTGTCTTCTTCCGTGGCCTGGTAAGGCTGCTCCCCCCTAAGAAGGAGGTGATCAAAGAGCCAGCCATTGATTTCCTGTCAGAATCAGAACCTGTTCCCCTTACTAAGACACCCACTTAGAGAATGAGCTGCCATGAGCTATGTCTGTGCAGGGGTTCTAGGTTATCTCCATGAATGGTCCTTTGTTGGAGCATCAGTCTCAGAAAGGACCCCTATGGTCAGATTTTTTGGTTCTGTTTCTCTTCTTGTGGAACTCTTGTCCCTTGCATGTCTTTCTATCTCCCCCTTCTTTCATAAAATTTCCTGAACTCTGCCCAAAGTTTGGCTATGAGTCTCAGCATCTGCTTTGATACCCTGCTGGGTGGAGTCTTTCAGAGATCCTCTATGGTAGGCTCCTGTCCTGTTCTCTGTTTTCTCCCTCTCCCTATGTTGGTCCCTTTTGTCTTTCTGAATGAAGATTGAGCATCTTACAGAGGGTCCTCCTTCTTTTTTTAATGTTTAATTTTTTAATGTTTGTCCTATATTATATGGCTAATATCCACTTATAAGTAAATATATACCATGTGTGTCTTTCTGTTTCTGGGATACCTCTTCGGATGTTCTAACATTTGCTTACAGATGTAATAATTTCCTTGATTTTAATTGCTGAGTAGTATTTAATTGTATAAATTAATCACTATTTCCGTATCTAATCCTCAGTTGAGGGACATCTGGGTTGTTTCCAGATTCTGGCTATTACAAAAAAAAGCTGCTACGAACATGGTTGAACAAATGTCCTTGTTGTATACTTAAGCATATTTTGTATATATGTCTAGGAGTTGTAAAGCTGGATCTTGAGGTAGCACTGTTCCTCATTATCTGAGAAAGTTCCAGATTGATTTCCAAAGTGGTTGTAAAAGTTTACGTTCACAGCAGCATTGGAGAAGGGTTTTCCTTTCTCCACATCCTTTCCAACATGTGTTGTCACTTGAGGTTTTGATCTTAGCCATTCCAATGGGTGTAAGGTAAAATCTCAGAGTTCTTTATACATTCTGGATATTAGCTCTCTGTCAGAAATAGGGTTGGTGAAGATTCTTTCCCAGTCTGTACACTGTCATTTAATTCTGATGACATTGTCCTTTGTCTTACAGAAGCTTTTCGGTTTCCTGAGGTCCCATTTATTGATTATTGATCTTAGAGCCTGGGCTGTTGGTGTTCTATTCAGGAAGTTGTTTCCTGTAGCAATGAGTTCAAGGATCTTCCCCACTTTCTCTTCTAACAGATTTAGTGTGTCTGGTTTTATGTTGAGGTCTTTGTCGACTTGGACTTTATTTTGTGCCTGGTGACAAATATAGATCTAATTTTATTTTTCTACATGTAGACATCCAGTTAGACCAGCACCATTTGTTGAAGATTCTGTCTTTTCTTCCATGTATGATTTTGGCTCTTTTTTTGTCAAAAATCAAGTATTTGTAGGTGTGTGAGTATATTTCTGGGTCTGCTATTTCATTCTTTTGATCCAGTTTCTATGCCAGTACCACGTCTTTTTTATTACAGAGAGATGTCTCGGCCATTAAAGGCTATGCTCACGAGTTGTACCTTATTTAAGACAGCTTGGAGAATAGGAAGGTGCTTTTTACCTCCTTGGCTTTTATTAGCTGTCTAGCTCTTGGGCTTTTAGCTGCTGTCTTTTTCCTCCTCAACTGTTGGGTGAGTTAGCAGGCTTTTTTAATTCTGATCAGCTGACCTAGCAATCTTTTAGCTTTGGGCTTCTGGCCTTTTCCTTCTGAGACCTGAACTGAGTAGGAAATCAGCTGGGTACTTTCTCTGCCTCTCTGACCTAGTAGGTTTTCACCCGAGCATATAGCTCCTGAGTCTTCACTGGTAAAACAGAACAATTGGAATTTTCATTTATGTAACAACATTGTATATGGTAGTAGCATGGATCCTGCAATAGCAATTTGCTAGCAAAATGATGCATAGTCGAAAACCAAGCTAGGATCTTAACACATTTGTGCTCCCCATTGCTGTGTTTTGTTTTGCAATGGGAATTTGCTAACTAGCCCAGATAGGCCTGGACCTCATGATCTTCCTGCCTTAACCACTTAAGGGCCGTGATCACAGGTATGCACTATTTCTGATATGTATGTGTCTGTGTGTGGTGGATGATTGAATATGTGACTTACTTCTCTAGAGTTTTTACTGTATGTTCCAAAGTTAGAAATTTTATACTTGTATTACCTTAAGTTATATTGAATGTGAAAAATTATATCTAAAGTGAAAATCAGATTGTGTATATTTTCATATTGGGAAAACTTTATATGAGCAATATGGTGCTGTGCAGAGCAGGGGCCACTGTTATGTTCAGTTGCATGTGGTTGACAACACACAAAATCAACTTCAAATAAAGTCAAATGTTCCCTCATAGATATCTGATCTATGTGAACAAAATGTTCTTTTTTATATGCAAATTAGTGCAGCTCAGCTTTGTATTGCTTCTAACGAATTACCAAACATATGTTTGAAGCATTGTAAATTTATTACTGTATGGCTCTAAAAGTGGGAGTCTAAAATGTTTTTTGTATAATATAGTCGACTATACTTCTCTGTCTCTGGCGACATCAAAAGAGATAAACCCTTTTCTTTGCATTTTCCATCTCTTAGATGCCTTGTGTAAATTTCATCTTATGCTCTTCTTCTGTGTTCAAGGCCACTGAAAATTGATAGATTCATTCTTATGTTCCAATGCCACTGTTTCCATCTCCTTTTTCCTCCTTCAAATTAAAGAATATTTGTGATTGTTAATAGAAAACAATCTCATCAGTTTCGGACCAGTTTATTAAGTGTCAATATTAACAAAACCTGACAATGATTTTTTCTTTGAGTGTAGATAATTGTTATCCAGAACTGGGCCAGTTCAAGAGTTTCTCAAGGGCCATAATGAAAGGGCAAAAGTAACATAGTTCTGTGTCTTTGGTCAGGTATGGACTTGTCAAGGCAG
Source organism: Rhombomys opimus (assembly GCA_010120015.1). Classification (NCBI taxonomy): domain Eukaryota; kingdom Metazoa; phylum Chordata; class Mammalia; order Rodentia; family Muridae; genus Rhombomys; species Rhombomys opimus. The sequence continues at coordinate 156,406 of REGO01001285.1, forward strand.
TCTGAGGCTGGGGCCAGGACCTGGAAGAAGTTTCTGTTTTGGTTCTTGGGAATTTTGATTTTCCCTCTGAAGAGACAGGAGTGAGCAATCCCAAGGACACTGTGCTTTGTCTGTCATGCCTTTGAGATACTTTGTGTTCTCTCTTGTACCATGTTGAGTGATTATTTTTCTGATGATTTCTCCTGAAGAAATATATATAGGATGCTATACTTCTTAATAAGTTGCTTTGCATAAAACAGCTTATTCAAATGCTCCTGTCCCCAGATTATACATGTCCTTATCTTCTGATCTCTTGGTACTCTCTCAGAACCCAGTCACTAAAGAACAACCTGCTGGTTCAGGTAAATGTGTAATTATGGGAAACTGGGAAATGTTTTTGGAGAGAAGTATTCCATTTACTACTGTTCCTCTTGTCTCTATATTATTAATAGATTCTTTCGTTAGTGGATATGTATTTTTATGACTTTCTTTTTAAGTTTTTGTGAAAGTTGCACATTTTTATCTTGGACATAAACTTTTAATAATAATAAATTTAAAATCTAATATCCCTGTGTTGGCTAATTTCAAATACAGTCATGTATAAGAAATCTTCCCATTTCTAATATAGACATAAATGTCAAGACAGTTGCTGACTGAAGTGTTTTGGGGATGTATTTTCTGAATGAATGGGTACTACATTTTGAAATCCAGTTAAACTTAAAAACAAGATATGCTATTGGCACCAAAGGAACAAAAATGACAACTTTCCCTTAATATTTGTCATTTTTAACTGATCACTATTAACAAGGAAATGGTAATATTAAAACTATTGATGTAGAAGATACTGGGATTAGAATAACACTTATTTTTAACAATCTGAGATCTGGAAATATATTTTGGACAAAAATTAAAAACTGTAATAGGAGAAAAACATATTTTACTTCATGGAGTAAAATTTTAATACTATTTAACATACACAAAGTTATTTGGAAGGTCAATCAATTCATTTTGGTAATTTTTTTAAGGAACATACATGTCAAAATAAAATGTATTTTAATTCATGTAATGGGATATCTTGGTAATTTCAGGTGAATATTACTACTGATTAATCTATACATCTTGTAGGCAGAACAAATAATAGGTCTAGGTTTGTGGCTGGATTTGTGTCCTAATCTCTCCATCAGAAGCCTTGTTTGGTTACATGAGATGCAGGTTCAGGCTCCACACTGTTAGGAGTCTTAGCCAAGGTCACCCTCATTAATCTCTGGGAGTTTCCATTGTCCTAAGTTTCTAGCTTCTCTCATGTATGCCTACCCAAATCCAGTTGTCTCTCCCGGTAGACTGCCCCTCTGTCTCTCCCTACCTGATTCCTCTGTTCCCATCCCTCCCACTATCCACCCCTGAAGTGTAATCTATTTCCCCTTCTCGGTGAGATTCAAGCACCTCCCCTTGGGTCTTCTTTGTTACTTACCTTCTTCAGGTCTGTGGATTATATCATGATTATCCAGTACTTTATGTCTAATATCAATTTATAGGTGAGTAAATACCATGTTTGTCTTTCTGGATCCGTACTACCACTCAGGATGATCTTTTCTACTTTTGACCATTTCTCTGCAAATTTCATGATGGAGAAGTTACTTACTTACTTACTTACTTACTTACTTACTTACTTACTTACTTAATTTTCTTTGTGTTTGCTTTTTTGTATTTTTGAGACTGTGTTTCTTTTTGTAGTCTTTGCTATCCTGGACTCACTTTGTAGACAAGGTGGGCCTTGAACTCACATGGATTTGCCTGCCTCTGTATCTCCTAGTGCTGTGTTTAGAGGCATGCACCATTGCTCCTGTAAATGCCATTGTTTTTAATATTCCATTTTGTAAAAGTGTCACAAATTCTTTGTGCATTATTTGACTGAGGGACATCAGGTGTTTTTTTTTCCAGTTTCTGATTATTATGAATAAAGATGTTATGAACATAGTTGTGCAAGTATCCTTGTAGTATGGAAGAACAACTTTTGGTTATATGCCCAGAAGTGGTATAGCAGGGTTTTGAGTTAGATCTATTCCCAATTTTCTGAAAAACAACAAAATTGATTTCCAAAATGTTTGTACAAGTCTGTATTCCCACTAGCTTAAAGAGTAATCCCTTGATCCACATCCTTACCTGCATGAGTTATCCCTTGAGATTTTTCTTATATCTATTCTGTCAGGTCTAAGAAGGAATCTCAGAATCATTTTGATTTGAATTTCCCTGATGGCCAAGAATGTAGAACATTTCTTTAAGTGTTTCTTGGTTATCAGAGATTCCTCTTAAGAATTCTTTGTTTAGATATGTACCCTATTTTAATTGTGTTATTTGGTGTGTTGATGACTAGTTTCTCGAGTTATTTTTATGTTTTAGATATCATCCCACTGTCAGATGTAGAGATGTATTTTCCTATTATGTAGGCTTCTGTTTAGTTCTATTGACAGTGTCCTTTGCCTTACAGAAGCTCTTTAGTTTCATGACTTCCCATTTATTAATTGTTGATATTAGAGCCTAGGTTACTGGTGTTCTGTTCAGGAAGTTGCCTAATGTGCCAGTGTGTTCAAGGTCCCTTCTCCTTCTCTTCTAATAGATTTAGTGTGTCTGGTTTTGTGTTGAGGTCTTTGATCCACTTTGAGCCACTTGAGTTTTGTGCAGACTGGTAAATATGAATCTATTTTTCTTCTTCTACATGCACACACCCACTTAGACCAGCACCATTTGTTGAAGATGCTTTCTTTTTCCCTATTGTATAGCTTTCCCATAATTGTCATAAACAAAACAAAAAAAACACAAACAAACAAACAAAAATAAGTATGTATAGGTGTGTGGATTTACTTCTGGTTCTTTGATTCTATTCCATTTGTCAACTTGTCTGTTTTGATGCTAGTATCATGTGGTTTCTATTACTATTGTTTTGTAGTAAACCTTGAAATCAGGGATGGTGATACTTCAAGACATTTTATGTTTTTTGTTTGTTTTGTACAGGACTGTTTTAGCTATCCTGTTTTGTTTTTCATATGAAGTTGAGAATTATTCTTTTAATGTCTGTAAAGAAAGTGTTGGAATTTTGATGGGAATGTTTTTTAATATGTAGATTGGTTTTGGTAGGGTGGCCATTTTTACTATATTAATCCTTCTGATCCAAGGGCATGCGAGATATTTTCATCTTTTGTAATCTTCTTCAATTTCTTTCTTCAGAGACTTGAAGTTTTTTCAGACAGGTCTTTCACTTGCTTGGTTAGATTCAGATCAAGGTACTTTATGTTATTTGTGGCTATTGTGAAGCAATTGTATTATTAGCTATTTCTTGGGTCCATTTGCTTGGAAAACATTTTTCTAGCCATTTACTCTGAGGTAGTTTGTTTGTTGCAGTGGTATGTGTCTTGAGTGCAGAAGAATGTTGAATCTTGTTTCTGCAAACATTCTGTTAGTCAGTGTCTTTTATTGGAGAGTTGAGACCATTGATGTTAATAGATATTAGTGACAAATTATTGTGGAGTTGTTGGTGATTGTGTGTTTGTGTGCTTGTTTTCTTTTTTGTTGTGATGGTGTCTTTATCCTGTGTTTTCTTGGGTGTAGTTGATCTCAGGTTGGAGTTTTCCTTCTAGTATCTTCTGTAGGGCTGAGTTGCTGTGTATATATTGTTTAAATTTAGTTATGTCATAGAATATTTTGCTTTCTCTATCTCTGTTGATTTAAAGTTTTGCTGGATATAATAGTCTGGGTTGGCATTTGTGATCTCATAGTGTCAGCATGATATCTGCTCAGGTCCTTCTGGCTTTCATAGTTTCTGTTGAGAAGTCTGGTGTGATTCTGATAGGTCTACCTTTACATGTTACTTGGGCTTTTATGTGTTACTTGCCACCTTTAATATTTTTCTTTGTTCTGTAGGTTTAGTGTTTTGATTATTATGTGGTGGGAGGGGTTTCTTTTCTGGTATATTTGGTGTTCTGTAGGCCTCTTGTATGTTTAAGGGCCTCTCTTAAGGTTAGGGAAATTTTCTTCTATGATTTTCTCGAAAATATTTTTTGGGCCTTGGAGCCTTGAATTTTCTTTTTCATCTATTCCTATTATTTTTAGGTTTCATCTTTTCATGGTGTCCTTGGTTTCTTGGATGTTTTGTGTTTGTAACTTTTCTGTTTTTATTTTGTCTTTGAGAGATATATCATTTTCTGCAATTGTATTATTAGCACCTGAGATTCTCCCCTTTTTCTTTCTTTTTCTATTGGTTCTTGATCTCTTCTTTAAGTTCTCTAACTCCAGAGTTTTCTCTGTTTGTGTTTTCTTTATTAATTCTAATTCTGTTTTCATTTCTTTCCCCATTTCCTTCATCTGTTTGAATGTGAATTCCTGTCTTTCCATGATGGGCTCTGTTTGTTTGTTTGTTTTTTGTTTGTTTGTTTCATTACCTCTTTTGCACCTCAAATAACTGCTTAATTATAGATTCAAGATCTTTTCCTGTGTTTCAGCTGCAATGGAATATTCATGGATTTTTGGAGATTCTGGTGAGGGCATGATGTCCTGGCTTTTGTTGCATGTATTCTTACTCCAGCCTCTAGCCATCTTGTCTGTACCCTTGACAAATTGCTTTTGGAGTCTGTACTGCAGACTGGATCCACATGTTCTTGGAATCTTCAGTAGTCTCCCCTGTATTCACTGTCTCTGCTAACTCAATGTTTGTGACCCAGATATACCATGTATCAGGGGCACAGGCAGAAAGATCTCTGAACCTAGAGCTGCTCCATTGTCCCACAGGCTTCCTTAAGATGGTGGAGGATGGGACTTGTGTCTCAAGCCTGTCTCAACTATGCAGGGTTCACTGGCTGTGCTGGCCTCATTGCTTGCGAGCAGGTAGAAATACCTCTGAGCCCAGAGCTGCTCCAGTTCCCCACAGGCCTCCTTGGGGAGAACAATGGAACTTGGTATATGTGCCTAGCTCATCTCCACTGAGTTCTCTGTCTTCTGAGCTCTCTCTTTCAGGCTTAGGTGAGCTAGGCTACTGGAGCACTGACAGAGAGGTCTCTGTGCATAGAGCTGTTCCAGTGCTCCACAAGCTTCCTTAAGATGGTGGAGAATGGAACCTGCGTCCCATGTGTAGCTCAGCTTTGCTGTGTTCACTGTCTGTGCTGTGTTGTTTGATTCTGACCCTGGTGAGCTTGGAATGTGGAGCCTTGCCTACACTATGGAACCAGATGTAGCCCTTCCACATGGTGGTGAGAGTGAAAACCACTAGCTGCTGAGACCAGGGAAGGTCCACAAGATGTTGAGTGTGGTCTCCTGAGTTTGGATACAGGAGCTTCAAGTACGCAGAAGGTGTCCACAGGACTGTGATAGTGGGCACCCGGGTTTACAGCCTCACCCTAAGTACAGAAAGGTACTCTACAGGCAGTGAGAGTGAGCACCTAAGGCCTGAGCCACTAGGTGCTGGTCCCAGGAAGATAGCTACAGATGAGAGGTTTGGGAAGGTGGCCTAGGGCTGTGGCAGTGCCTGTAGGGACCTGGGGAATTTTTTCCAGTATTAGCTGGGTGGCCTGAAGATGGACTTTCGAGTATTCCTGTGAATTCTCCTCTAGCCTGAGAAACACAAATGTCCGAGTTTCTGGGTCAAGAGTAAGGCCTACTTGTAACCCTGCTCTCACGGCTGCTCTGAGAGGTCAGTACCACCATCTTGGATCCTCTGATAATAGGATTTTTAAAATAGATATTCTCCAAAGAAGTCAGAGATAGTTACTATGTCTCTGAAGTCTCATTGAAAATAAAATCATTACGGTGATAAAAATTTAAACACTGACTGATTTTCTTCTTATTGCCTGCTTTCACAGTTATTTATTTATTTATTTATTTATTTATTTATTTATTTATTTATATTTTAAGTTAAAAAAATATCTTGTTTCAAGTACAACTGACAATAACTAAGGTTATAACTAAGGTTATGTGTGGTCTTCCTCCTGAAATGATTTTTGCTCCTTTGTCAGACAACTCTTTGCAGAACTGAGTGTACCCTTAGAGTTGCTTCTCTCCTGTTGTCATCTTTTCAGATATGGCATGTATGCTACAAAGCAAGCCTTCTTGTTTCTCAGCACCTCATTCTTGTTCTAAGGTGAACGATCACCCCTTGTCCCCTCCAGCTTCTGTAAGCAGGTTTTCTCTCAGCTTACACACTGACCTTTCTTTTGGAAATCAGAGCTGCTTCAAGGAAAGAAGAAGCACCTGCTATTGAATTGGCTGTTTTGGTTCGTTTCCTTTCTCATTGCAGGAAATTTCACTGCCTTTATACCTCTCCCAGCTCTTCAGACAGATATTTCACTGTTTTTCTATCTTTGCCCCAGGATTTACACTTGTTCTGGAGATTTAAGTAGTGTCAATGAATACATATCATTGTATGGTATATAATCAAAGATTATGTCTGATTTTAATAAAAGCAGAAAGGGATTTACTGTAGAAACTGTAGAAAATATGTGCAAATAAAATGAATAAATAACTTAGACCACTCACTATGGAAATACATCAGCCTATTTAAGATTTACAAAACTATTACTTTATATGTTTTCCTGTAGTTCTGACTATCAAGTTGTTAAATCAATAAAGAAGATCAACATTACTGTCTTGAATTACTCATTATTTTGAAAAACCTTGGTATTATAATCTTACATTAGTTCAGCTTAGTCTAGGTTTGTCAGTCTTGATTCCCATAAAAAAAAGATATAACATACTTGACATTGTTAAGAGCAAATCTAAATATACCTTTTGTAAGTGTGCCTTTTATATTTTTTATTTCTTTGTCTGCTTCATGTTGAGTCTTCTTTTGACCCAGAGATGCCTTTGAAGGTTACTTTAGCTCTGGTAGTGTTAGATTCACTGGCATTTCCCGCTGTTCCTATGAAGCTGAAAAGCTCCACTTGACCCAGGGTCTCATTTATTATCTAGACCCTATAACTGATCCTAAATGGTTATCTGAACCAGCATTTCTAAAACTTTTGTCCTTGGTAACTCTTTTTAATCTGAAAAATTAAATGCCAAATCATACGTAGACATGTAATATATTTGTATGAAGAAAACATGTACTCACTATAAATCATAAAAAAATATTTTGAAATAATTTTATATACACGGAATTTTAAAATGTATCCAAGACAAAAACACATTTGCACACTAATGGCATGGTGCTTGTTTACTCCCTACACTACCTTCGCGGAATATTTGGTGCAGCAGAACAACATGCATGTTTCTCAGAGTTTAAAGGCAGTTTCATTTAAATAATTGGAAAGTCATTGATTTCAGTTTATCATAAATACATAACACAAAGTGGCACAATTATGCTTGGTTTCTTCATTTATCAAACCTCTTCCTTCAGGGCCTGGAGAGCTATTTGGATGAGGATCTATCTGAAAGATTTTAAGTGTTA
>REGO01001286.1:23169-37860 GCA_010120015.1 Rhombomys opimus
CAGAGTACCTGGTACAGAAATGTTTTGGCCCTGTTTTCGATGCTTCTGTCTCTGTGAATTCACATAAGCTTTTCTCAACTTATTTAGAGGACTTTGTTCTCTTCTTCCCTCCTCTTCCTCTGGCTCTCATTCTCTTTCTGTTCCTTTTCTGCTGAGTTTCCTGTGCTTTGAATGGATTTGATGGAGACGTCCCATTTAGAGATGTGTATTTGTATGCACTTTTTGTATAGTGTCAGAGAAAGAGGCTCTCCATCTTTTCCTAACTTTTCAGGAGTAAAATTCTCTGCTGTTGGCTCAATAAGGCATGAGAATAACAGAATATCATTAGGGGTAATTTTACTGTCACTTTCTTCCCCCCCCCTTTTAGTCCAGTAGAGCAAATTTTGTTGTGCTTAATTCCTTAGTTTCTCAATTTTGTGGTTCTTGGTCACTCAAGGAGTATTTGATATGGACTACAACTGCTTGAGTGGGTCTTATGTCAAATCAGACATTGGATGATGATTTTCACAAGCTTTGTGCCACCATTGTCCTAGCATAATTTTTAGGCTGGGCAGGTTGTAGATCAAAGGTTTTATGTCTGGGTTGGTGTTTACATTTCTGATTTGTTAGCCTGCATAGTGCCTTCCTGCACCAAAGACACTAAAACAAAGGGGTGAAGGTTCTAAGTAGCCTCTAGCTAGCCCTCTCCATGTTCAATGAGTTGTGTACATGTTGTTTTTCTCAATGGGACCTTGCTGTCAGTTCTCAGAACACAATCTATTAACTGGGAAACTGCTTGAGTTGCTTGGCATGTTCCATGAGATCCTTTTTTCCAACAACTCAATTGGATATACTGTATTCCAGGTACTAGAAGATTTGCATAGTAGCTAGAGATAGCCCTGGGTACTTTGCCTCATTATCTGTCAACTTCATTAGGATCTGCTTTATATGTTTTTGGAGGTTTCCCTGGCACTAACTTTCCATACCACCCCTCAAATTTCACCTGTCTATCCCCACTTTATCTACTTCAACTCCATCCTTCTACTGGAAGCCATGCCTGGTTACAGAAGACTGCCTGTTCATACTCTGTATCCTCATTAGTAAGGTCTCCCTTAGCATACATGTAGAATACTGGTTTCCACTGCACCAGGTTTCTACTGCATCTCCCAAATACTCCACAGTTTCAGTTGTCTCTCCTAGTACTTTCTCCCCCTATCACCCTGCTTGCCCCACATGAATTTCTCTTGGTCACGTATGGATTTGGTGAAGATCTTTGCCCATTCTGTAGGCTGTTGTTTTGTCCTCTGGATGGTGTCCTTTGCCTTTACATTTTCATAAGGTCCCGTTTATTAGTTGTCAGTCTTAGTGCCTGAGCTACTGGTGTTCTATTCAGAAAGTTGTCTATAGTGCCCATGTATTCAAGGCTATGCTCCAAATTCCTTATTTCTAGTTAGGTTCTATCTAGTTTTATGTTGAGCTCTTTGATCCACTTGGACTTAAGTTTTGTCCAATGGGATGAAAATGGATCTACTTGTGTTCTTCTTCATGGTGATATCCAGTTATATCAACACCATTTGTTGAAGAAGCTTTCTTTTTTTTTTCCATTGTATATTTCATGGTTCTTTATAAAAAAAATCAAGTGTCCACAGGAATCTGGAATATCTACTTGATTCATTGATCAACCTTTCTGTTTTTATGCCAATAACAAGCAGTTTTTATGGTATAGCTCTGTAGTATAACTTGAAATCTGGGATGATGCTATGTCTGGAAATTCTTTTATTGTACAGTATTATTTCAGGTATGATTATTATGTTTATGATATGAAGTTGAGTATTGTTCTTTCAAGGTCTATAAAGCATGTGCTTGCATTTTGATGGGGATTTGGTTGAATATATAGATTGTTTTGGTAAGATGGCCATTTTTACTATGTTAATTTTATCAGTCTGTGAGCACAGGAGGTCTTTTTATATCCTGATATCTTCTTCAAGTTCTTTCTTCAAACATGAAGTTATTTTTATACAGTTTTTTCATTTTTTGGTTAGAGTTACCTTAAAATACATATTTTTTATTTTTGTGATTATTGTTATGGGATTTGTTTCTCTAATTTTTATCGCATGTCATTTATCATCTGTGCAGAGGAGACCTACTCATAATAATAATAGTAATAATAATAATAATAATAAAATTAATTATGTAATTTTGTATCTAGACACATTGCTGAAGGTATTAATCAGCTGTAGAAGATCCCTGGTAGAATTTTTGGTATCTTAAGTATATGATTCTATCATCTGTGAATACAAAGCAATACTTTGATTTCTTCCTTTGCAATTTGTTTTATGTTCATTTTCATTTTTATATTAATTACACTTTATTTACTTTGTATCCAAGCTGTAGCCCCCTCTCTCACTCCCTCCCTTCCAATCCCACCCACCCTCTTTCATCTTCTCCCTGCCCCTCTCTAAGTCCAATGATAGGGGAGGTCCTCCTCCCTTCCATCTGACCCTAGTTTATCAAGTCTCATCAGGATTGTGGCCTAGAAAGGCTGCTACTCCCTTGGGGAGGTGAGAAAGATCAAAGAGCCAGCCATTGAGTTCTTGTCAGAGACAGTCCCTCTTCCCCTTACCAGGGAAACCCACTTGGATACTGAGCTGCCATGGGCTAGGTCTAAGAAGGGGTTCTAAGTTATATCCATAAATGGTCCTTGGTTGGAGAAGCAGTCTCAGAAAAGACCCCTGTGCCCAAATATATTTGGTCCTTGTGGATCTCCTGTCCTCTCCAGGTCTTACTAACTCCCCCTCCTTTCACATGATTACCTGCACTCTGTCCAAGGTTTGGTTATGGGTCTCAGCATGTGCTTTGATACACTGCTAGGTAGAGTCTTTCAGAGGCCCTTTGAGGTAAGCTCCTGTCCTGTTACTTGTTTTTTCCTACTTTCAATGTCCATCCAATTTGTTTTTCTAAGTGAGGAATGATCGTCTTATCCTGGGTCCTTCTTCTTGTTTATCTTCTTTAGGTGTACATATTTTAGCATGTTTATCCTATCTTATTTTTAATTCTTTATTTATTTTTAATTCTTTATTAATTAATAAATATATTAAGTATAAAAATTTAATAATAAAATATTAATTTAATAATAAGATATTAAGATAATATCTTATTTTAAAATTCTTTATTAATTACACTTTATTCACTTTGTATCCCCCCTCTGGTTGTTTATCCTATCTTTTAGGCCTAGTATCCACTTATAACTGAGTATATAGCATATGTGTCTTTCTGCTTCTGGGATACTTCACTCAGGATCATCTTTTCTAGATCACACTATTTGCCTACAAAATTAATGATTTCCTTGTTTTTAATTGCTGAGTAGTAGACCCAGAAATAAATCCACACACTTATGGAAACTTGATTTTTGACAAAGAAGCCAAAACTATTCAATGGAAAAGAGATAGTATCTTCAACAAGTGATGCTGGTCCAACTTGATGTCTACATGCAGAAAAAATGAAAAATATCATATTTAGCACCTGCACAAAACAAAAGTTCAAGTGGATCAAATAACTCAACATAAAACCGAACACATCGAATCAGTTAGAAGAAAAAGTCGAGAAACGTCTAGAAATCACTGTCACAGGAGACAACTTCCTGAACAGAACACCAACAACACAAGCTCTTAGATCAACAGTCAACAAATGTGACCGCATAAAACTGAAAAGCTTCTGTAAAGCAAAAGACACAGTTGTCAGAACAAAACGACAACCTACAGACTGGGAAAGGATCTTCACCAACCCTATATCTGACAGAGGGCTAATATTCAGAATGTACAAAGAACTGAAGAAGTTAAAAAGCAACAAATCTAGTAATCCAATTAAAAAATGGAGTATAGAGCTAAACATAGAATTGTCTGTAGAAGAATATAGAATGGCAGAGAAACACCTAAAGAAATATTCAACATCCTCAGCCATCAGCGAGTTGCAAATCAAAACGACAGTTTCCAATTAGTATTCACTATATCTGCTTTGGTTTTCTTATTGCTCTGGCTAGAACTTCAAGTACTGTGTTGTATAGACATGGAGAGAGTGGACAGCATTGTATTGTACCTTATGTTAGTACAATTGCTTTAAGGTCATTTACTTGTGCTCCAGCTGAGTTGAAATATTCCGAGGTTGTTGTAGTAGGGTAGTTGGGCTTTGGTGCTACCATGTTGCCCTGGGTCATGGTGATTGTGTTCTTACACTGGTGTCTAGGAATCTGGATTTGGGATGATTACAGACCAATTTCTGAGTTCATCTTTGTTGGGTGGGTGTTCTGTTTCTTCTTGGGTCTTGTGGTCTTTCTGGTCTATATTTATGGAGACCTCCATAACCTCAGAGCCAGCAAAGACTCTTTAACTCATTAACTCATCAACAACTCATTAAGTGTTGGGGCTAGGGTGGCCTGTGGTCCCGCAGAGAGTCTTTGTTCTACTCACTAGCATGGCCTTTACCTGAGCAGAAGATACCTGCCAGTCTGAGCGTAGGAGCACAGCAGTGTGGTTGGGCAGTGGGCAGGAAAGATAGTAGGGGCTTGGTTATTTCAAATTCAAGGGCAGTTGTGCTTCTTACCTCTTTATGACTGTCATTGATTGAGCCTGAACAGCAGATATCCTCCCAAGGTGTGTGTGGGGGGCAGGGTGAAGGCAGAGAAGTGGTGACAGGAGTAGTAGGAGGAATGCATGTCAGCATTTTTAATCAGAAGAGACAGGAAAGGATACTACATACTTATAAAAGGAAAAATCTACCAACATGACATTTCAATTGTAAACATCTTTGCCCCAAACTCAAGGAAGACCAAGCCTGTAAAACAAACAACACTATAGCTTAAAATTGTATATTAACCCTCACACACTTAATAGTGGGCAATTGCAGTACCACATTCCTTTCAACCGACAGGTCATTCAGTCATAAACTAAACAGAGAAATACTGGATCTAACCGACTTCATAAACCAATGGACCTTACAGATCTCCAGAGAACATTTTCAAACAAACACAAAAGAATATTCCTTCTTCTGTGCACCTCCTGAAATATTCTCCCAAACTGGCCACATACTCAGATACAAAGTCTCAAATCCCTGTATCTTATCAGATCACTTTGCATAGAACCTGGATATCAACAACAACAGAAACAACAGAAAATCTGTAAACTCACAGAACATGTCTCTAAAGAAATACGGGTCAAGACAGACATAAAGAAAGAAATTAAAGACTTTCTAAAATTAAATGAAATTAAATACACAACATACCTAAACTTATTGGAGCCAATGAAAGTGGTTCAAGAGGCTAGTTCTTGTACTAAGTGTCTGCAGAAATAAATAAAGAAAAAAATAATCTGGAAATAACACACACTGGTAACTTCACAATATACCTGGAACTTCTAGAACAAAATGAAGTAAGCATACCCACGAGAAATAGATGGCAAGAAATAATCAGATTGAAGACTGAAGTCAGTAAAATAGAAACAAAGAGAGCAATAAAAAGAATCAATGAAACAAAGACTTTGTTCTCTGAGAAAATCAACTTGATAGACAAGCCCTTATGTAAATTAACTAAAAGGGACAGAGAAAGTGTCTAACTTAATAAAATCAGTAACAGAAAGGAGCCATAACAAAAGATACTGAGGAAATTCTGAGAATCATAAGGACACATTATAAAAAAGTACATTCCACCAAAATGAAAGTATAAAAGATATTTGTAGTGTGATTGTCAAGCATACTCTCAGATGCTCCAAGAATGAGATATAAAACAAATAATAACAATGATAACATGCTGTAAAATGTCAAAATGAAAAACAGTGTTTAATCCCTTCTGGACACAGCTACATCTTGATGCTTATAAGCATTTTTGTCTTCCTGAGTAATAATTAAAAACCTTCTCTCTGAAATACTATTCAATTTGGCCTTTCATCAGCTCCTTTTCTTATTTTCTGATGTCCATCATTACTAATTGTTTTATGCTATTCAATAACTCAGTTTTCAAAATATAAGTTATTTCTGAACACACACACACACACACACACACACACACACACACACATATATATTTCCCTTACTCTTTATTCCCCACAAATCCTCCACACACCCTTCTCTTGGTTTGCTTTCTTTCAAGTTCATGGCCTCATTTTGGGAATGATATGCATACATACATGCATACATATATACATACATACATATACATGCATGCATGCATACATAAATACAGATACACATATTTTTATGATTTCAGGGCTGACAATTTGGTGTTGAATAAGCATTTTTTGAGAGTATATCTTTACTTTTTATAATTTTTATTTTTTAATATTAATCACAGGTTATTTACTTTGTATCCCAGCCATAGCCCCCCCTCCCATTCCCTCCCAATCTTACCCTCCCTCCCTCATTTCCTTCCTGCCCCTTTCCAAGTCCACTGATAGGGGAGCTCCTCCTCTCCTTCCATCTGACCCTAGCTTATCAGGTATCTTCAGGACTGGCTGCAATGTCCTTCTCTGTGGCCTAGCAAGGCTGCACCTCCCTTGGGGGGAGGGGGGGAAAAGAGGAGGTCAAAGAGCCAGTCATTGAGTTCATGTCAGAAATAGTCCCTGTTCCCCTTATTAGGACACCCACTTGAATACTGAGCTACCATGGGCTACATCTGAGCAGGGGTTCTAGATTATATCCGCACATGGTCCTTGGTTGGACAAACAATCTCATAAAAGACCCCTGTGTTCTGATATATTTGATCCTAGTGAAGTTCATGTCCTCTCTAGGTCACACTAGCTCCCCCTTCTTTCATATGATTCCCTGCACTTTGTTGAAGGTTTGGTTATGAGTCTCAGCATCTGCTTTGATACACTGCATTGTAGAGTCTTTCAGAGGCCCTCTGTGGTAGGCTCCTGTCCTGTTACTTGTTTTCTTCTACTTCCAATGTCCATTCCATTTGTCTTTCTAAGTGAGGATTGATAATATTACCTCAGGTCCTCTTTCTTGTTTTTCTTCTTTAGGTATACAGATTTTAGTATATTTATCCTATCTTATAGGTCTAGTACCCACTAATAAGTGAGACAGAGGGCTGATATCCAGAATACATAAAGAACTAAAGAAGTTAAAAGGCAATAAATCAAGCAATCCAATTAAAAATTGAGTATGGAACTAAACAAAGAATTCTCTGTAGAAGAATATAGAATAGCAGAGAAACACTTAAAGAGTGCTCAACGTCCTTAGCCATCAGAGAGATGAAAATCAAAACGACACTGAGATTTCACCTTACACCCATCAGAATGGCCAAGATCAAAAACTCAAGTGACAACACATGCTGGAAATGTTGTAGAGAAGGGAGAACCCTCCTCCATTGTTGGTGGGAATGCAAACTTGTACAAACACTTTGGAAATCAATCTGGAGCTTTCTCAGACAATTAGGAATACCGCTTCCTCAAGATTCAGCTATACCACTCTTAGGCATATATACAAACAATGCTCAAGTACACAACAAGGACATTGCTCAACCATGTTTGTAGCAGCTTTATTTGTAATAGCCAGAACCTGGAAACAACTCATATGTCCCTCAATAGAGGAATGGATACAGAAATTGTGGTACTTTTACAGAATGGAATACTACTCAGCAATTAAAAACAAGGAAATCATGAAATTTGCAGGCAAATGGTGGGATCTAGAAAAGATCATCCTGAGTGAGGTATCCCAGAAGCAGAATCAGCATTTTGTAAGTAATTCTCTGCTGAAGACTATTTTCCTCAGTGTCAGCATTCCTAAGTTTCTTGTCATTATTTGTTTAGTGTTGAAGTCTTATGAGGTTTTCCAGTCCACATTATCATGTATATTGTTCTTTTTTGTTCAGGTCTTGTTTAGGTAGGCATTACTGTGATATTTAGATTTTAGTTTCTGATATTCTTTAGAGACGCAATCTCAGAGCAAACTGCCTTATCATCTGTGTTTTAAAAACTCTCTGCTTCCTATTTTAGAATGGTATCCTGAATCTAGGTGTGAAATCTGCTTTTTAGATGTACCTGTAGGGACTGGTCTTTACACTTTTGTATTTTGATCGTTTGTAGTTTTTGTAATGGTCTTCTGTTGCAAAGAAAAGTTGCTGTAATGTGGGGTGTGGATCACACTTGTTTGTGGTATAAGGCTGAATATTTAGAATGTCCTTAGAAATTATACGCTGTTTGTGCTTGTTGATGTTCCTCCAAAATCCATAACTTCACTATGTGTCCCTCTTGTTGAAAGTATATTAAGTCTAACTAGAGGACTTTTGATTACGATCAAGTTACGCTTACTGCTATTGCATCTTTAGGATTTTCTGACCACAGATACTGTGTTTCATAAGTGTCATAGCTTGACAGAATTTATGGCACCTTCTGGTACCATGAAATAGGTCTCCTTTCTGCAGTACATAGTGTATGCAGCAAGGGCTTACTGTTTGTTTTTTTTTTTTTTTTTTACCTCATAAAAACAACAAAGGACAATAACAATTGTCAAAAAAAAAAGACTACTCATTCATTTTTGGTCAGATTACAAACTGGTCCAGTTGCTCTGGAATTCAGTGTGGTGAACCTTCGAAGACCTAAAATGAATGTACCATATGACAAAAATTTACCCCTCTTTGCCTCATATCCAAAAGATTCAATATCCTACATCAACAGTTCCTTGCTGAACTATATTGGATTTTGTTCCATTCACAACATCTAACAAATGGAAACAATCTAATTCTCTTTAACTAAACAATGGAAAATGAAAATATGTTACATGTATACTATGAGTTATTTTTAGCAGTAACGATAAAATAAAATGATGAACTTAGTATGTAAATGGTTGGAGTTAGAAAAGATCATATTAAACAAGGTAACCTAGAGAAACACCTCATGTTCTCTCTCATCTAAGGTTCCTAGTAGCAAATCTTCAGATACCAGTATATAACATAAAGTAACTAAAATCCAGGAAAAAAATGGTACTTTGTATGTGTTTTGACTTGTGGAACAGTACTTAAAGCTAATACGGAAATGGTTGGTAAGTCCCAAGAGGTTTTTTCTACTATTGCCCCAGTAATCCTGTCTTGCCACACCAGTCATTACTATGGCTTACAAGGTTCACGGTAGGATAAGACAGGCCATTACTTTGGTCTTCCATTAACGGGCATAGCACCTTTCAGGAATGTATAAGCCAGACAATGGGGATAGGGTTTCCAATTCAGTAGTGGCTTGATTTCCTGCTTTTATCTGGTTTTCTACGCCACTGTTGCTATGCATCAGGAGAGAAGGGACTGGTTTTGTAGTTAGAGTCAAAACCCATGATCCTCTCTTGGTATCTTTTTTTTTTTTTTTTTTTTTTTTTTTTTTTTTTTTTATGCACAGGAAGAAATTCTGACACCATATTGCTAATCACTATGGAATTGACCTTTGCTGAAATTATTAACAGATTCGGTATGAGAGAAAGTAGCATCTGGAATGGAGTAGAGTCTTTGGGGGTTAATCAAGCGATAATTGAAAGGAACACCACCAAAGGCTTAGCTATAACTCTTGAGTGGAATTTGAAGGAGCAGGAGAGAGATATCAAAGATAGAATTCAGAATCAGATAATATGAGTTAGGGAACAGTGATATTACTAATATTTGTTAAGAATTTGTGAAATTATTTTACAGTAATGACATTTAAGGGCAGTGAGATGGCTCTGTGGAGAAAGCTCTTGCCATTCAATTATGACAAGTTCAAACTTTAGAACCTATATAAAATTGGAAGAAGGGTATGAACTTCCCAAAAATTTCCCCTAAACTCTGCATACATGTTATGGTACAGAGGCCTTCTCTAATAATAACAAGAAATAAAATTTAAAATAATACTACCTATAAAAATGAGAAGTATTTTGGAAACTTTCTTATCTTACATTTTTTATTAAATTTTTATTTTTTAAATATTAGTTGCAGTTTATTAACTTTGTATCCCAACTGTATCCCACTCTCATATTCCATCCCAACTCCACCCTCCCTCCCTCTTCTCTTCCCTGCCCCTTTCCAAGTCCACTAATAGGGCTGGTCCTCCTCCCCTTCCATCTGACCCTAGCTTATCAGATATCTTCAGGACTGGCTGTAATATTGTCCTCTGTGGCCTGGCAAGGCTGCTCCTCCCTCGGGAGGGAGGAGGTCAAAGAGCTAGCCATTGAGTTCATGTCAGAAATAGTCTCTGTTCCCCTAGTAGATACCCACTTGGATACTGAGCTACCATGGGCTAAATCTGAGCAGGAGTTCTAGGTTATATCCATACATGGTCCTTGGTTGGACTAACAGTCTCATAAAAGACCCCTGTGCTCTGATACATTTGGTCATTATGGAGCTTCTGTCCTCTCTAGGTCACACTAACTCCCCCTTATTTCATATGATTCCCTACATTCAACCCAAGGTTTGGTTATGAGTCTCAGCATCTGCTTTGATACACTGTTGGGTAAAGTCTTTCAGAGGCCCTCTGTGGTAGGCTCCTGTCCTGGTCCCTGTTTTCTCCTTCTTCCAATGTCCATCCCATTTGTCTTTCTAAGTGAGGATTTATCATCTTCTTTTTAGTTGACATTTTTTTTTTCTTTGCTATAACACTGAAATAATCTTTATATGCAAATATCATAAATTTGCCTGTACTATACAGTTTTTATATACTGTGCTACATTATATGATTTGACTTATTTTTATTTACACTTTTATGTGTGTATCTGTCTTAATTTTTATTGACATAATTTTAAATATTTATACAAACTAGTGAAATGATTTTGTTAATTATTTGATGTACAGTTACCAAGTCAAAAAATTATCATTTCTAATCCTCTTAAAATGTTATCATTTTGCACTTTGTACGTTTTAGCTCTTTATAAAATATAAAACAATGTATTTCTATTAACTGATCTTGTATTTTTCTTGCCTCAGCATCCTGAGACTATAGGCATGAACCACCATGTATGACTTAGATTGCTTTCATTATTGAATTCTTTTCACAGTTATCTCTTCTTTGAAACTGTACTTTTGAAATGTGATTTCACATAGAAATACTAACTAGTCCTAATCCTGGAATTTTAGAAAATATAGGGTTTATTCAGAGATCAGTGCCTTGCTCAGCCATCATCAGAGAAGATTGACCATGCATCAGAGAGACACACAAACAGACACTATACAGTTAGAGATCTCAAAACACTCATTCTAAAATGAAATGTATCCATTAAATCCTTTCCCACAGGGGTCAGGAAAGCCCACAAAAGAGTAAACAGAGAAAGTATTAACAGCCAGAAGGGATGAAGAGCATCAAGAAAGCAAGGCCCTCTAAATCAAAAATATATATTCACATATAAACTCACAGAGACTAAAGAAGCATGCCTAGGGCCTGCACAGGTCTGCAAAAGTCCTAAAGCTGAAAGAAGTGGACTCATACTCCCTTCTCCCCTAACCCAGTGTAAATCTCCAATTGATACCCATTTGGAAATTAGTTTATTTCAAAGGAGAGACAAAGGACTTCTAAGAGTAGACTGCATTCCCAGAAGCAGAAGGCCAACAGAAAATTAAACTGAAGTTATCTTTGAACATTCTATGTCTCATAATGTTGTGCCATTTTCACATATATATGAAAATGTATATATATATATAATATCTAAGTTTAATATTTTTATGGAATTCCTGAGTGTATGAATGAATGGGTCTCTAGTTTCTGCTCCTTCTCCTGACTCTTTTCTTTCTGTTTGTTTTAACCCTCTGGCTCTTACTGTTTTTCTGCCTCTTCTTCCACAGAGTTCCCTGAGTTCTGAGGGGAACAATTTGATAAAGATATTTTATGTAGAGATGGATTTTCCAAGCTCTCTCATTCTCTGATAATTTTCTAGCTGTGCATATCGGCATTTGTTTCCATCTACTGCAGAATGAAGCTTCCCTGGGGATGGCTAAGCAAGGCTCTGATCTATGAATATAGAAGACTCTCAATAGGAGTTATCTATTGCTAAGTTCCTTTTGTAGACAATAGTATTTAGTTTATCCCTAGATCCCTCAGTTATCTATTCTCAGGTTTTTTTGTCAATCAAGCCGTTTTGAATATAGGTTGCATCTCATGAAGTGGACCGTACATCAAACTAGATATTACTTGGTTACTCCCACAAATTTTTGCCATGATTGCATTAGCATATCCTGTGAGCAGGGTAGCATTGTATACCTAAGGGTTTTTAGCTGGGTTGGTGATTACAGTAATCACTTGTTAGTATGCAGAGGACCATATAGTATGAAGAGCCTAAACAGTAGGGGTGATGTCTCTAGATAGGACCCAGCTCTACTTCATGCTCCCTGGGTTATATAGTTTTTCTTGTTTTGTTTTGTTTTGTTTTGTTTTGTTTTGTTTTGTTTTGTTTTGTTTTGTTTTCAAGAAAAGGAACTTTCTGCCAGTTTTTAGAGGGCAACTTATAGACTTGGCAACAGCCTGGGAGCTTGGAGATTCCCATGGAATCACTTTGGCCAACAACTCATTTAGAGGTAAATAATTCCCATGACTTGAGCTTCATTAGGGAACAAAAGACAGATGAAGAGTTGGGGCTTTGTTTCCCCCATAATTTGGCAATTTCAGTTAGATAAATGTGATAAATGTAAGCTTCTACTGCATTAGGTTACTATACGACCCCTCAAATGGCCCTCAGTTTTTGCTGAGTTTACCCATACTCCCTCACTTAACCCCACATTTTCTCCCTAGTTGCTGTTCCTGTTCCAGTCTTTTCCCTCCCTTAATCCATAACTATATAGTCGGTTTCCCTTTTTAAATCTGCCCTTCCTCAGTCAATCATTCTATACCATAATGTTATGGATTGTAGCTTTCTAATCTTTGGTGTAACAGCTAACAATGACTTAGAAGTGAATATATAGTACATTTGTCTATTTTTGATTTGGGTTATCAGATGAATTATTTGCTTTTTAGGTCCATCAATTTATCAAAAAAAATCATGATTTTATTTTTTAACATTCGACTAATATTCCATTGTACACATGTCCAACATTTTCTTGATCTATTCATCTTTTGATGGATATCTAGTTTTTTTCTTTAATTTCTGGCTATTATGAATACAGCAGCAATAAATATGGTTGAACAGACTTATTTATGTTACTATGAAGAATCATTTACGTATACACCCAAGAGTGACACAGCTCAATAATTGATTACCTTAGGATAAATCAATTCCAGTCTTTCACAATGATTGCCCCACTGATTTCCAAAGTGGCTATAGAAATTTGTACTCCTGGCAGAAATGGATGAGTGTTTCCCTTATTCCCTATCATCACTAGCATGAGCTGTCATTTTTTTAATTGATTTTGGCCATTTGAAATGTTATAAATGAAATATCAAAATAGTTTTGATCTGCATTTTCCTGATGAACAGGGATGTTGAATATTTCTTTAGGTGGTTTTTAGCCATTTGAATTTCTTCTTTTGAGAATTCTCTGTCTAGATCTGTATATAATATTTCAATTGGGTAACTTGTATTCTTAATACCCAGTTTTGTGTTTTTTACACATTGTATATTATATAAATATATTTACATATATTAGCCTCTATCAGTTATGTAGTGGGTAAAGTTTTTTTTTTTCCAATTCTGTAGGCTACCATTTAATGATGGTGTCCTCTATTATAAAAAGTGTTTCAGGCAATGTTTATTAATTATTGATTTTAGTGTTTGTATTAACTGTGGTCTGCTGAGAAAGGCTTTTCCAACCTCAGTAAGTTCAAGGCTATCCCCCATTGTCTCCTCTCAGATTCAGTTATCTGGTTTTATGTTGAGGTCTTTTATTAATCTGGAGTTGAGTTTTGTGCAGGCTAATTAGTACAGATATATTTCGATTCTTCTATATGCACCATCTAGTTTGATGAGTAGCATTTGTTGAAGAGCTGTCCATTCCGAAAAGTTTAATATAACTTGACACAAGTTAGAATCTTCAGGAAGGAAGGAGCCTCAATAGAGCAAATGCTTCCACTAGCCTGGACTGTAAACAGTCCTGGATTCTTGTGGGGCATTTTGTAATTAATTATTGATGTGGGCAGCCTCATCCCATTATGGGTGGGTGGACCTTGAGCTAGTGATTCTGGCTTCCAAAAGAAAGCATGCTGAGCAAACCCTGTGGAGCAAGCCACCAAGCAGCACTTTTTGTGGCTTCTGCCTCAACCCTTGCCTCAAGATCCCAGTCCTGTAGCCATATAAACTTTTAAATGTAATGTGCATTTCTCTGTTAACATATGTTTGGGATGTGTGATATGCATTAATCACCTAAAATGATCCTCTGTTCCTTGTTTGAGCAGGTGAATGCAGTAAGCTTTCCGTCCATTTGAACAGTATAATATAAATCTCCATCCATGCCATCTGAAAGGATTACATGATATGTCCAGAGGACTCTGGAGCCAACAAGAGTTACTGGCTATGCAGAGACAGTTTCATGTCCAAGCCAGTCTCAGAGCTGTTCCTTTTTACAGGGATCAACGTTCATTTTACCTGTTTTGTTGTTCTTGTTGTTTTCCTCCTTCATGTCTGTGGTCAAGATTTTCAGGAGGTCTTCCCTGCTCAAACCTAATTGTAATTAAATTTCAAGGAATTCATAGGTTTTCTTCTCTAATTGAAACAAAGAAAAAACCTCTTCCCCAACACAACACATTTCCTGCCTTTTCTTCTGAAGTTAAGACATCTTTAAAATAAAAAA
>REGO01001286.1:50622-68095 GCA_010120015.1 Rhombomys opimus
TGGAGATTGTTTACATTACCAGGTCTACTTTTCACAATAGTCTGTTTTAGTACTGTTGGGTAAGGGTTTCCCACACTGACCTTGGTGTTTACTGTAGAACTAAACAAATGTGTTTATATAAAGTATGTGTTTACATCTATTAAAGAATATTCTAGTATGGTGATATTATTTCATAGTTAAATCAGTAAATTTGCTTCTATTATTCCTTTAAAATATAATCACTTTGGTGCTTTCGTTTAACTTTTATTTTTTTTCTCCCACTGCCTTGGTGAATCAATGGTATTAATCTTTTTCTTAAGCCCTTATAACTGTGTAGTATATTAGTATATATAAGAATAATTATACATGTTTAACTTTTGTTAAATTGTCTCTATTGCCTTGGGAGCAATATTCCACATAGTTTAATACTTTGCAAGTCATCGGTTAAATTTTAAAGTTTTTAAAATTAATTTATTCTCTCATATAGTATATTCTGACTGTAGTTTCTCCTCCCTCCCTCTGCTCTCCTACCTCCTACGTGGCCCCTTCTCTGCACATATACTCTTCTTCCATTTCTCTTCAGAAAAGAGCAGGGATCCCAGGGATGTCAACCAAACATGGCATATCAAGTTACAATAAGATTAAAAATCTCCTTTCATATTAAGGCTGGAAAAGGCAACCCAGTTGGAGAACAAGGGTCTTCAAAGAATCTAACAATATCCTAAATAACTCTGTTCCCTCTGTTAGGACTCACACAAAAATATCAAGCTGTAGAATCATAGCATACATACCGAGGGCTCAGGTTTTACTTATGTTGGCTCCAGACTGTTGGTTTAGTGTCAGTAAGTACTATGAGTCCACATGTGTAGAATTTGTGGGTTTTCTTGTGGTGTCCTTGACTTCTCTGGCTCTAGAATCCTTCTTCCTGCTCTTCATCAGAATTTCTTGAACTCAGCCTAATACTGAGGGTTTCCTGGAGATAGAAAAGCTAGGAAAGTAAGCAGGAACAACAGACACAAGCATCACCAACGGAATATAAGAGATAAAGAGGGAATCTCTGGAATAGAAAATATGATGCAAGAAATTGATACATCATTCAAAGAAAATGTTAACTCTAAAAAATTCCTGACACAAAACGTTCAGGGAATCTGGGATACGGTGAAAGATCGAACCTAAAAGTAACAGGAATAGAACAAGGGGAAGGGTCCAGCTCCAAAAACCAGAAAATATTTTCAACAATTCATAGAAGAAAATGTCCCCAACCTAAAGAGAGAGAGACCTATAAGTATATAAGAATCATACAGAGCACCAGTTAGATTAGACTGGAAAAGACCATCCTTCTGCCACATAATAATCACAACTCTCAATCTACATAGCACAGAAATAATTTTAAAAGCTGCAAGGGATAAAGGCCAAGTAACTTATAAAGGCAGACTTATCAGAATCAGACCTGACTTTTAAGAAACTTCCTTAGAGAATCTAAAATCTAGACTGGCTTCAATAGAAGTCTTGCAGCCTCTAAGATAATACAGATGCAAAACTGGACTACTATGCTCAGCTGAACTCTCAGTCACCACAGTTGGAGAAAACAAGATATTCTAAGAAAAAAGTAAATTTAAACACTATCTATGACAAATTCAGCCTTACAGAAAATACTAGAACAAAACTCCAACTCAAATGGGTTAAATACATCCAAGAAAAAACAAGAAATAAATAATTCCACACCAGAAAAAACAAAAGAAGGGAAACACACAATTACACATACACATTACTAACAACAACATCAATATAACAGGAATTAATAATAATTGGTCATTAATATTTCTTGACATCTGGACTTAATTGCCTCATAAAAAGACACAGGCTAAGAAAATGGATGCAAAATCAGGATTCGTCATTCTGCATATAAGAAACACATCTCAGCAACAAAGATGGACACAATCTCAGAGTAAAGGGATGGAAAAAGGTATTCCAAGCAAATGGACACATAAAGTAAGCTGGAGTAGCCATTGTAATATCTAATAAATAGCCATTCAAAAATATTAATCAAAGAAGATGGGAAAGCATACTTCATACTCATCAAAGGAAAAATACAACAAGATGATGTCTCAGTTCTGAAATTCTATTCCTCAAAAATGCAAGGGCACCCACATTCATAAAGGAATGATCAAACTCAACAAATTAATAAGGAGAGACTTCAGTTGTTCTCTCTCAACAATGGACAGGTCATCATGTCAGAAAATAAATAGAAATATTGAAACCAACTGTTGTGAAGAATCAAATGGATGTAGGATACGTGATGTTGAATTGCTTGTTATTTTCAATAAATACTTCAACATTTTATCTGTTTAAGAAGAATCATGAATGTACTATACATAGGCACACTATACTTATGTAGCCAATGGGAAGCTTAGTCCTCATGTAGGTTCACTAGAAAGAGCAGGGGCTATTTCTGACATGGACTCTGTTGCCTGCTTTTCGATCACTTCCTTATAGCGTAGATGCCTTGCTCAGCCTCAGTAGAAAGGATGCCTTCAGTCCTGATGTGACTTGATGTGCTGGGGTGAGTTGGTGCAGGGGTGCTCCTCTTTTCTGAGGAGTCAGGGAGGAGGGAGAGAGGGAAGAAACAGGAAGAGTGGGACCAGGAGAATAGAGAGGGTGTAAGATCAGGATGTAAAGTGAATAGATTTTTTTAAAAAGGAAAAAAAAAAAACAATACTTACCTGATAAACATGTGTGCGCACAGCACAGTGCTGGAGGTAGGGTGCACATGGCACAGCGCTGGGAGAACGAGGGGCACACAGCACAGTGTGGGCCGCACAAGTGGTTGTCAATTGTAGGTTGCTCCTAGTTTAGGAACGGGGTCATGTGTCCATTTCTCCTTTCAGCCGGAGGACTCCATTCTCTGCAGGCCCTGGGCACGTTGTCACAGTCTCTGTGAGTTCAACAATCTTTTCGATTTGGAGAACCTTGTTTTCTTGTTGTTTTCCATCCCCTCTGGCTCCTAGACTCTTTCTGCCTTTTCTTTTCTGGAGTTTCCGAAGCCCTCAAGGGAGCTCTATGAGGAGACATTCAGTTGAGGGCAGTGTGACACATGATACCTTACTCTGCATACTGTGTGGCCGTAGATCTCTGTATTTGTTTCCATCAGCTTCAGGAAGAAGCTTCTTCGATGATGGCTCAGCAAGATCATACTGATCTCTGAGTATAGCAGAATGTCATTAGGAGCCGTTACATCGTTATGGTCCCTCTGTAGAACAGTATTTGTTTTTATACTAGTCCTTTTTTCTTCCTCCTCCTCAGGGTTCCCTGAGCTCTGCATCTCATAATTCTTAATTTTTTTTCTCATAGATCATATTATTATAAACATTCTTAAAATATATTGAAATATGTATATAAGATTCATTGCTTTACACATTTTTAAAGCAGACATTATTGAACATGTTTAAACTATAAAGCTAAATCAGTACTTTTCCTGAACGTCCTCAAACTTCAATAATGTTAACCTGATATTTTCAAAGCACATCTCACACTGTTTTTAAATTAGATTTTTTTTTCTGCTTATGTGTGCTTAGGAAGTAACAGATATTAAGGGAAATTCAGACTTAATTTACTTCATCAATTACTTGACTGAACCTTGGTATTCACGTTCACCATTGTTGAAGCAAACTGCACCTAACTTCCCCCGGTGATTGCTGGTGAGATTGTTTGTCCTCTGCCTTCTACTTGCTCCTAGTTTCAGTTAATAAGAGCTTTTCTCTCTGTTTGTAGGTCAGGGAGGCTTAAAGCATCATTTCCCTTTATCTTCCCCAGTGAATAGTTTCCTGCCATGCTTTACCCCTGTGTCTGTAATGTGAAAAACATCCGTCCTACCTAAATTACCATTCAAGTGTAATACCTTTTTTATTTAACCCTGAGTGCATGACTGCTCCCTTTAATCCTACTCAATCTACCCTGAACAGGAAAATATCGGAAGGAGAATTTATGGTCCCAAGCTTCAAACACTATTTCTCAGTGTACTTGGAAATGGTTTCAAAATTGATGTTCACTGAAGTTTCAGATCAAAAATTGAGCACAGATAAAACCAAGGTCATGACTAGTCAGCTCACAATTATTTCTGTGAAAGTGTACCTAGACAGAGTAACCCCACTGTGCTTTGTATCTCAAATGATGAATTAACACGAGAAGCAAAATTAAAGTATTAAGAACTGGAGGCCCTTAATCTGCCTAAAAAGTATTCAGGCATGACCTCACCAATTAAGCCACTAAAGGGATATGACAGGCAGGTCAGACAGGCTTAGCGAGTGTCTAGAACGCAAATAGTCACTGGGCTCAGGTGAGCATGCACAGGGTAAAGTGATGAATTGCAGCCATAAATTATGTATTTTAGAACAGATTTTAACAACTACTTGCCTATGTTCCCTAGAAACTTTGTAATAATTATATTCCAAGATCCCGTGACACAAGAATAGACTGTCTTTTATAGACATTTGTTTAGGAATTTGTATCTGTTTGCATCACAGGTTCATGATATTCATTGCCTGTAAATCTGCTGTGGTAATAAGATATGTTAATACTGTCTTGTAGATAGAGAGTATTACTTGACTCTTTGTCTAGTATATTTAGGAGAATAAACTCTCATATTTTTGTTTATAAAGCATTCTTTTAATTTCACCTAATTTATATTATCAAATTTATAAACAGAAATGTTCTAATTTTTAGTGAAATAAGATTATTAAAACATATAAAATAAATATCATTCATAATTTCTAAAACAGAAGGACCAAATTAGTACACTTGCACATACCTTTTGGTAATTACTGAGTTACTTCATTTTCAGATATCATTATTCTATAAAAATAATCATTGAAAAAATATAGATATTCTAACAATTTCCTTAATTTTTTACAGTTTACTTTTTTTTGACTAGTGTATATATGACAGTTTCACAAAAACTGTGCTTCTTGACTCATTGCAAAAATGTGTCTGTCACATATTTATCTGACCCATGAACTGTAGAAAATCATTTCTGACTTTTAAACCCAGACTTCAGATATGGATCAAGCATGAACAAGATACAGGCAAGCTCATAAATACAGCCGTGCAAAGCATGATGAGCAGAACAAAACTGGAAAAATGATCAAATCAAAGCATGCTAAGACTCATTTTGTTCTTCTATATCAAAAGTCCCCACTAAAATATCATAAGAAATAGGAGTGTATAGTATTAGCACAATGGGACAGAAGGTGATATTGTTGAAATTTATTACCTAAAGTACTAAGCATTTAGTGGATGTTAAAACATTGTATGTTTTGGATTTTTTTTTTTACCTCCTACATGTTCTCTATTTGAGGAAGTAATTACGGGGTTAGGAGGGTTGGGCCAAAGCTATCATATTACATGAATCTATAAATGAGGCAATGCATTTAAAGAATAAAATTATATACAAGGTTTTGTTATTTGTTCAACTATAGGTTAATATTAGACAATATACTCTTGCATGAATGAATTAACCATGATCTCTCCTAAACTTTAACTTACACTAGAGTGGATGAGTAGTACCTGTACCCATGATAGACTGGACTTTATCCAGATTTTCCAATATGTCATACATTAGTGAGCTGAGCCCAGAACACCTCTCTACCTAATTAGCTGTAGTCAGAAGCTGCTAATCTATTTAATGCTTCTGCCAGTTGCCTCCAGTTCATAAACTGAGTATATATGGATGACCTCCATATGCTTAGCTCACCAACTACCCTCTTGAGGAGAGTCTATTGACCATCAAGGCAGAATGTACTTCTATCCCATGTGGAAACACTTCTCTGCACACTGTAACATGAAAACATGGCATATTATCTTTTGTTCATATTTTTATGCATCTTTCCACTAGATTAGTCTCTTGAAAACAAAGTATATCAGATAATTCTCCCCTGACATCTCCAGAAGCATTAAAATATGAAATTTATTGAAAGTATTTTAAAATTAGTAGTACTTGCTTTCTCATAAAAGAGCATTGTGACTACTAATTAATATTTTTTAACTTTAGAAACAATTCATTTATTTTTGACTATAATATAAATAATATGCATATATTTGTGTACATACACATAAATATAAAACAAAACTAATGCTAAGAATCTATTTATGAGTGAAAGATGGGTTAATCTGCTTAATTTGTACTTAACAATTCAGTCATTTGAGATACAAACAAAAAAATCAGTGCATCTAATTAATATTTTAATGCGAGAACATTAAGCATACAAGTAAAAGTTATGAAGAAAATACAAGCTCTCTATTGAAATTAAAAAAATGTGGAATGTCTGATACCTCTAAGAAACTTTTGCTAAGAGAGTTTTGTAAAGGTTAAAGTCATAGATACTTTCTCTTGATTTAGGTTAAAATCTAGCAAATTAGAGTTCTATGCCATTCAATATAAAATAAAGTAGACAGAGCTTCAGTGGTGTATAGTGTGAGCCTAGCTAATTGGAAAACCCCATGTTCAAGGCCAGAATGAAACACTTTTGTATGACCAGCCCCCATATAGCAAAATACAGACTATACTTAAAATATATGTTTTCACATGGAAAATAATAAATCAGATTCACATAATATGGACTGAATAATCATTCACAAATGAAACTACAAATTTTTTTGTTACTTCATTAAAAAAAATTAAGCCAACGGGACACTTATGAAAGTGTCAAGAAGCTGTCATTTAAAACATATATTAAAACATGAATTCTCTTAAAATTCTAAGCATACCATTATGTTCTTACATAAAATATAAACAAATATAATGCAGTGGCAGTTTCTGTCAGAGAGACAACTGAAACAAAAAAATAGTGTGCATCCTTCTCTTCTGTTTAACAGATGTAAATAAGATCTGTGGTAGGACTGATGAGTCACACTCAGCTACTTTAGTGATAAATAAAATAAAAGCATATAAAATGAGAGAATTTTAGCCATCTTGCCCAACACGTAATTTTGTTATAAACATAAACTAACCTAATGGATGTTGTCGCACTGAATTGACTAAGATGATTATTATGACAACAGAAAAACTGCTCAAATTGTAACTAATATTAAAGGCACACCTTGATATAATTTTGCTTAACACCAGTCATTTCAGAAATAATGAAAAACAATTTTTTGTTTTCTATATGGAAATCAATATTGATGATGGAAAACAAGATACTCCTTTTTAAGAAGATTTTTGCCATATTGCTTAGAATGGCCCAATACTCCTGATCCTCATATACTTCTTTCTTAGCTTCTAAGCTGCTGTGGTTAACATGTATGTCAGTGCTAGAGGAACATGAACATAGTTTTTTGAAAATACATCAATGCATCTCAGTGAAATTGTTTACACAACTAATTGCATTTTTTTCATATGGAAAAACTTTTCTGAGTGCTTCATTTAATCTATTGATGTTATGGTAAAGGCATCATTCTTGCAGACAGAAATTGCTGTTGACCTACCAACTTATGAATTTGAGTGACTGAATAAAAACATTAAGAATTATTTAAAGACTTAATTTAATACTAAAGATGTAATTATGTAAATTATCATAATTTCAGATACTTTTGTCTTGGGGATACTGACGTAAAAGAATAAAAGTAAAACAATAAACATTTATTTATGTTTTTCAGAGTTACATGGCTTGAATGTTTTTATATGTACAGTATTTTAGAATAGGTGAGCAGTTCTTGCACTCAGTTTTAGATACAAGTGTTAACAGTTTGAGATATCAAAAATGTATTTATTGTTTAATTCAGATTATTAGGCACAGTGAATTGTTATGATCTTATGTATTATCCCTAGCAATTTTACTACTGAAACTTCATTCAGATTTGCCTAAAATAGTGCTAGAAGCACACCTTTCTTTTTCATTATTTCTTCCATGATCTATATATACATTTGAAGTCATTCAAAATCAAATACTTCTCTAGGAGGAGGTACTGATGAAAATATGGTAACATTATAAGTCTATCTACAGAATGATATTATCTATTCAGTGGTATCTATTAGGTCCTAATTCTATCTGCCATTAGAAATTTAAGGAATTCAACTTATTTCCTTCTGATAGTACTAGCTCTTAATTCCCCCACATCTAACTTTAAACTTGCATAATTTCTAAAAGTAACTACCAGCTTGGATCAACTGTTAGAACACAGAGTGGATCACTGAATTAAGCTCTAGGGTTCTGCAGAGAATGAAGAATTGTCTTTGTAAGTCATCTATGTCAAAATCAGATAATTCCAGAAAATTGAAATAACTACAACATATAGAAGCTTGGGGCTGGGGATTTTGGGGTTCCTTTGGACATCAATTTGAACACCCCTTAAAATAGAGATTCTTTGTGTCACTGAAATCCAGAAGAACTATTATGTAAAGGAAAGAAGCAGCTTTTTTCCTCCCTCTGTGTCTCTCTGTTTCTCTGTCTCTCCATCTCTGTCACTCTGTCTTTCTCTCCATGTGTGACTGTTATATGCGGTATGTTTGCACACATGTGTATAAAAGTCTATATTAGCACATACACATAAAGGCCATAAGGGGACATTGGGTGTCTATCAGCACTCCTAATCTTATTCCTTAAAGCATGTTTTCTCCCTGAAACTAGAACTAAGCTGACAGCGTGTAAATTCAACTATCCTCAAATTTCTGCCCATCACCCCACTGGATCACAGGACTACCTGCAGCCATACTTTATGGGGGATTCCATCTGAGATGTTTATGACTTCATTAGTGCTCTTATCCTTGAGCCTTCTTAATAACTCTTATTTCTTCTCAAAAGAAGAGGAATTTTGTTTTCATCCATAACCATGCAGAACCAACTATTTATGCATGTAAAAAAGAACTTCACAACTTTCTCCCAATGCCAGGACTAAGACCTAGCTGATGCATCATTGTGTTGTGATGAATTTAAAAAGATAAATGTGTTAAACCCAGGATGAGATTAATAAACATTAAATATAAATCTCAATTGTAATAATTTTATATTATTATTGTTATTGTTGTCAGGATATGGGGCATCAAATAAATGGCCTTCCACATGCTAATTAGTACTCTAATACTGATTTCATTTTTGGTTATTCATAATACTATATATTAAATATGATGAACATTAAAGATAAATATTATGTGGTGTTGCTTAAACATTGAGTTTTGTGAATTGAAGTGTCCAGAAAAATAATAACCATATCACCTTGAAGATTCTAAAAAGCCTGTTGATTGGCATGATAGTAGAGAGTCCAGAGAAGGATTTTTTGAGCAATATTTAATATTTTTATCAATATTTAGACATGCATTCTCTTTCTCTGTGAGTCTAGTATCATTCTGATTGTCACTGACATTTGCAGTGTATTAACTTAGCAGGCAACTGATTCCCCACATTCCAAAAACTAAGAATGTCATCGCATGAAATCCGAAGCTCATAGCAGAAATTTCTCTTTTTGTAGATAGAGTAGATAACAAATGCCTTAATTTTGTTTCTATTTTGGTCCATGACTGAAAGAAGCTCATGTAATCATATTCACAGTGAAACATGCTGTTGCAGACTACCCAAATCTATAATTTCATGCTATAGTTCCTCATAGGATTTCCAGATAACTGTTGTTGTTTATGTTGTGTTTTTTTTTTTTTTTGTAAGAGCTATGTTTGGTATCATTGCTTATTTTGAAATGGACTGGCAATGAAACATTGGCCTCACAATATAGATTGCTTTGTGAAGTAGATTACATGACGGTGGTAATTCTGACCACTATTTGGTGGTGTTGGAGATCAACCCAAGTTTTTTCACATGCTAAGTCTATTGGGTTGCACTTTTAATTTGCTGTATACAATTATTTGGGGGGATTTATCATTAAAGCCATATTTTCTGTGTTAAGAAATCTTGGTTTTGAGCTAGATACTGTGGTGCACACCTTTAATCCAGCACTCAGGGAGGCAGAGGCAGAGGCAGGCAGATAGCTGTGAGTTTGAAGTCAGCAAGGTCTACAAAGGGAAATCAGATCAGCTAAGGTTCACAGAGAATTCCTGTCTTGAAAAACAAAACAAAACAAAAATCTTAATTTTAAAAACTAAAGTTATTTAAAGCCTTTATTGATGATATGACAATATTGTTTTGTGGTCTTATAGCAGCAGGTAGCATCAAATGAATATTTTTTATTGATTAAATATGATTTTTGACAGATTCATATATACATGTGATGCATTCTGACTGCTCATACACATGCCCAAGTCCCTTCCCACTGTTAACCCCTTCCTTCCCCCAAAAATATGTTTAATATGTTGTTCATATATTTTGTTTGTATGATGACCTACTTAGTAAGCAGAGCTATCAGTATTGTCACGTACATGGAACTATTAATTGGAGACTTGTGGACTCTATAGTGCATACACAATTTATGACAATGAATATCTCTCCTCTGGAGTTCATCTGCAGCAAGTGGCATCTATCATCTCTTAAATTTTCATTTATTTGCATGAAATAAATTTCTTGCAAATTTCTGAACACATTTTACAGTGTTTTGTTATGAGATGAAGTTTACTTCCCATCATGGGGCAGGGGTCATAATTTTTCATGTTTTAATTATGAAAGATACCGTTGATAAAAATGCATGTGTCATGTATCTGCAACTTAATAAACTAAGCCCCAAACAGTCCAACTATGATTTTACAAATATATTGATAGTCTGTCTTAGAGGTCTCTAAATGAGTAGCAACATTAGCATGAACATATATTAAAACAGGATTAATAACATTGGCTAATATGATATTGTCTTGGTAGTGTAGTCCAACAATTGCTGTCTTTCCTTTGGAAAGGGTGATAACCTAATAGCTAGTCAGAAAACAAGGCAGGGTGCCTCATAATTCCCAGTGTGGCACTATGAGCAGAAGATACTGTGTTCCTGCTTCTGCCAAACTGGAAGGCCAAAGAAGCTGAGTCCTGGTGTCAGCAAGAAACTTAAGCCCAATCCTGTTTTCTGCCTCATTATCACTTATTTTTCCTTGATATCTAAGTTTCTAGCATTCTCCTTACCATTGAGTCATAAAGTCAATTATAGGATGCAACAGTTCTCAACTTCGGCCACAACCCCTTTGGGGTGTCACAGGGCACTTTCATAGAGATTTCTTAAGACCATCAAAAAAATACATGTATTTACAATTACAATTCATAACAGTAGTAAAATTACAATTATGAAGTAGTAGTAAAAAAAATTCATGGTTGGGGGTGTCAGCAAAACATGAGGAACTGTATTAAAGGGTTGCAACATTAGGAAGGTTAAGGATGCCTTGCATAGAGCATTGAAATGAATGCATTCCTGGGCTCTCTAAATCATTCTAATAATGAATATGAGTATTCTACTTTAGTTTCCTTTCTTTCTCTCTTTTTTCTTTCTTTTTGTTTTGTTTTGTTTTGGTGGTGTTTTGTTTTTGTTTGTTTGTTTTTCTGAGACAAGATTTCTCTGTATAGCCTTGGCTGTCCTTGATTCACTTTGTAGACCAGGCCAACCTTGAACTCACAGAGATGGGCCTGCCTATGCCTCCCACTTTAGTTTTCTGACAGGAGGAATGAACAGGCCCCAAATCTTTGTTCTAAATAAGAACACTGTTTTATCCATTCTGCTGAGGTTTTATATTAGCAACACATTGTAGGCTGAGCCTACCACAAAGAGGCTCTAAAAGACTCTCAAAGCAGGTATCAAAGCAGATGCTCAGGATCATAGCCAAACTTTGGGGAGAGTGCAGGGAATCTTATAAAAGAAGGGGGAGACAGAAAGAGGTGGAGGGGACAGGAGCTCCACAAGGAGAGCAACAGAAACAAGAAATATGGGTCCAGGGGTCTTTTCTGAGACTGATACTCCAACCGAGGAACATGCATAGAGATAACCTAGAACCTCTGCACAGATATAGCACATGGAAGCTCAGTGTCCAAGTGAGGTTCCCGGTAATGGGAACAGAGACTGTCTCTGACATGAACTCAGTGGCTAGCTCTTTGATCACCTCCCCCAGAGCTGGGAACAGCCTTACCAGGCCACAGAGGAAAACAATGCAGCCAGTCCTCATGAGACCTGATAAGCTAGGGTCAGAAGGAAGCAGAGAAGGACCTCCCCTATCAGTGAACTTGAAGAAGGGCATGGGAGGAGATGAGGGAGGGAGGGTGAGATTAGGATGGAATGAGGGAGAGAGCAAAGTGAATAAATTGTAATTAATAAAAAATTAATACAAAAGCAACCTGCTGTATTTGGGGTTCTGTTATGCCTCTTTCTCCCTTCTGTTCCCCAATCATGACCAACAGTCAATGTCAGGTAAGAGAGAAAGAAAGTTAGTAGGGAGAGGAGGCATAATTCTCTTTAGCTACTTCCTTCTGGTTGGGTTGTTGTGTTCCTAAATGCCTCTACCTCCTTTCCAAACCACATACCTTAGGTAGGAGAGAAAGGTTGATATGGATGGGGCATGTGGACCTCTTTAGACTTAGTTCATTGGGGCATTTCCACCCTTTGTTGTCAGAATACCAGCAGTCAAGTCAAACAGCAAACAGCAACAGCAATAGCAAACAAAAACAACACCAAACAGAAAAACAGCAAACAGCAGCAACAGCCCTCTGCTGAAGCAGGGACAGAATCAGCAACAGGACCTGAAAAGCCAGAGGAGCAGAAGCAGCCACAGCTACCTCAATGCATTCTCTGAACTGTTTCTCTCTAATAAAATCTCAAAGCTAAGCAAAGTGTTCCCTCTCTGACTGTGAGATCTTCTTTATACCCTCTCAGAGTCCACACCAGGATGTTTTTTTCAGCTGGCAAATTAATTACATTGAATAGAGAAACAGTTTTGAGAAAATTGCTGATAAACATCTCAAATGAAAACTTTATAAACTGCTTCAATCCCCTGTGGATTTGAGTCTTTCAGAGGCCCTCAAGTGGCTTTTATTAATAGTGATGGGTATTGACATGAGATGCTACAGCTCACTGTGGATGGTTCTACTTCCTTTGGGAATCAGTCTTAGGACATACAAAAAAGCAGGCTGAGCAAGGCAAGAGGGACAAGCCAATGAGCAGCATTCATCCATGGCATCTGCTTCATTTCTTACTTCTAGTTTCCTGCCTTGAATTTCTGCTCTGACCCCCTTTATTGATGGATTGTGACCTGGGGGTTGTAAGATGAAATGTTTTTCTCCCAAATTGGCTTTAATCATGGTGAAGTATCCTTGCAATAGAAAGACTAAATTCAATGCCTGGCAAATATATATCAAAAATATTTTAAATGTATTTTTTACTCTAAATGAGAATTATTAAAATTGCTTTCATTAAAATGAGGGGAATTCTCAATATCTATTCTCAGTCAACATCGCATAATGTAAAGTTTGGAAAGAAGGAAAACACACAAAAGCTGATAATTAGAAAGAAGTCAACGAATTATCATTTGCACTTGATATGACCACAGGCATGAGGAAGGAATAGCAGTACAGATGTACTATCAATTTATTGTA
The DNA here is from genome assembly GCA_010120015.1 of Rhombomys opimus. Lineage (NCBI taxonomy): Eukaryota > Metazoa > Chordata > Mammalia > Rodentia > Muridae > Rhombomys > Rhombomys opimus. The sequence goes on from REGO01001286.1 coordinate 64,095, forward strand.
CTATCTAATTTATTCGGATTAGAATAAATTAATGTGAAAATAATAATTGCTTATTTCTTGCTTATGTCTCTATGCTCTAACACAGTATCAAAATTTTAGTATACTGATCTACATAATTTTGGTAGCATATAAGTTTTAAACTGTATTTAAAAAAATACTGTTTTTTTCATCCAAATCAGCTTTTATAGTTCTGGAGTACAAACTAATGGGGGTTAAGGGGGATCCAAGATGGCGAAAAACAGCGCACACCTTATATGAGGGGCAAAGGATCTCAAACTCCAAATTTGATGAATGGAGGGGTAAGGGAACCCAAAACAACAACACCAAGGCTTCCGGAGAGAAGGGGGACAAACCCTTAACTAAGACCAATAGACATCTCCCTGAACTCCTCCTGGGGACTCAATTCCCAGGCACTATTCCTTAAAGGACAGAGGCAGCAGTAGAGGTACTGCGGTCAGCTGCGGAGGCAGAGGAGGCAGGTCACATTGCACGCAGCTCCGTGCAAAGAGCACAGTGCTGACTCCTCCGAGCACAGATCTCCCTGCTTGAGATTTGAGACAGAGAACACTCAAACCCTCAGCATTTCCCTACGACAGGCCTCTGTCATCTCTCCTTGGGGGAGGCAGAGACAGAGGTGGCAGAGGAAGCCCTTTCCAAATCAAAGAGCAGAACCCGGTCGGCTATGCCCACAGTTTTTAACACAAAGCAGTGCCAGGCTCATAGAACCCCAAACAGTGTACAGGTCTTGCCCCCCAGATTCAGCCACGGGGGGCAGAGTCCAGTCCACAGAGACCACCATAGACTGTAGACTACTGGGTATTCAGGAAATCTGCACAGACACCTTGCACCCTCAATCTGCGTTTGCAAACAGTGGTAGTATCCACATCCCTTCCTGTGCTGGCTCCCGTCACCCATATCCCAAGCACCTACACCTCTAGCATTCTCTCCTACAAGACAAACTTCTGGGCACACACACACACACACACACATGCTTGTTCCCCCCTCAGTATAACAATTCTGCACCAGCAGCTTTTACTCCCTCAGGTACAGCTGAAGCACCAACTCACACTCTCAGACCTCTCTCATCTTCCTGAAGAATACTCCAGACACCAGATAAAGACGGTTCCAGTCTGAAGTACAGACTCCAGGAATAAACAGTGATGGTTACAGATAAGCAAATGGTCAGAGGTCGGCGTAAGAACACAACCAAGAAAGATCATGACATCATGGCCCCACCAGCAACCCTCAAAACCAATGGGTATTTTAATTCAGTGGAAACACAGGAAAATGACTTTAAAACTATGCTTATGCGGTTAGTAGAGGAAAAAAGAAGAAATGAACAAATCTTTCAGAAATGTCAGCCCTTGGGCCATATCACGCTGAAACACTAGTAGATCCTGATTTTACATGATCTCATTTGAATCTCACCTGTATTATGTATGAAAGCACTGCATTTCTCATAATTTCTTTTGAGATGTAACTTTGCAGCTGTCAATACGATATGTATGGCTAATGCTAGGACACTTTACTGCTCCTCTATTTGAGCAGCCCATGCCCACATTTCCAGGTGTATTACCTTCCTCTCAAGACCTGACTTTGTCTGAGAAATCTACACTGCAAAATCTTTTAGTGGACTCCAACTCTGCTTCATATTGTCTTACCCTGATTTCTTTTCTGTATAGCAAAATGAGGTTTTGCTTTGGCAAATGTCTCTAACATATTTAAGCAAATAATTTACAGAAAATTCAATGGCTTTGCTTTTAGTCATGGACTTCAGCTGGAAAACATCATAAAAGAAAAAGAACTGGAATTCCAAATTTGAGAGCTCTGTGTGAAGACAGCCACTTATGGTATGGAATGGACAGTCCAGTTTTGTATTTGTTTTTCTGTTAAATGACTTAACTTTTTAAAACCTGAACAAAACTTTGGTAAAATATGCACGATTGCTATGAAAAAAAATTCCTAGGTTGCTATAGGTAATATAAGGAGCTATGCCTCTGACCCAGTTGCTATAGTATATAATATATGATATCTGTATTAATATTAAATATTAATAAAATGTTAGTTTTGATTATTAGTATTACTATTTACAATTTATTTACTTTGTATCCCAGATGTAGCCCCCTTCCTCATCTCCTTCCATTCCACCGTCCCTCTTACTCTCCCCCCACCCCCAGCATTCTCCTCCTGATAAGGGAAAACCTCCTCCTCTAATGTCTGATCCTAGCCTATCAGGTCCCATCAGGACTGCATAGATCCTCTTCCTCCGTGGGCTGGCTAGGTTGCCCCACTAGGGAAAGGTGATCAGGCAATTGAAAGGAGCAGGCAACTGAGTTAATGTTAGTTGCTTCTTAAAGGGAACCCAGATAGAGACTGAACAGTCTATGGTTTATATCTTAGCAGTGGGTCTATGTCTTCTCTATGTATGGTCTTTGGTTGCTGTATCAGTTTCTGTACAACCCTCTGGACCCTGCTATTTTGGTTTCATTGGTCTCCTTGTGTGGCTCTTATCCTCTCCGGATCCTTTTATATCCCCCTTCTTCCGTAAGCCTTCCAAAGCTCTATCCAAAGTTTGGCTGTGAGTCTCTGCATCTGCTTTCATCTGCTGCTGGTTGGAGTCTTTTAGAGCACATCTACGGTAGGCTCCAGTCTTGTTCCCTCTCTTTTGGCACTTCCAGTGTCTATCCTCTTTTCCCTTCTGAATGAGACTTAAACATCTTTCCTAGGGTCTTCCTTAGTATTTAGCCTCTTTAGGTCTGTAAAATTTATTATATTTATCCTATATAACATGGCTAATATCCACTTATAAATGAATACATATGCATGTCTCTGTGTGTCTGGGATACATCTCTCGGGATGATCTTTTCTAGTTCCATCCTCTTGCATGTAAATTTAATGACTACTTTTTTTTTTTTCAAATAGGTGAATAGTATTCTGTTGTATAATTTTACCAAAATTTTTGTATCCAATTTTTGGTTGAGAGACATCTAGGTTGTTTCCAGATTCTGGCTATTATGAATATAGTTGCTATAAATATTGTGGAGCAAATGTCCTTGCTGTATGGCTGAACATCTTTTGACTATATATGCCCAGGAGGGGTATATCTGGCTCTTGAGGTAGTACTATTCCCAGTTTTCTGAGAAAGCATCAGATTGATTTTCAAAGTGGTTATACAAGTTTACATTCCCACAAGCAATGGAGGAGGGTTCCCTTTTCTGCACATCCTCTCCAGCATGTTTTGTCACTTGAGTTTTTGATCTTAGCCATTCTGATGGGTGTGAGATGGAATCTCAGGGTTGTTTTGATTAGCATTTACCTGATGACTAAGAATGTTGAACATTTCCTTAAGTGTTTCTCTGCTATTCCATATTCCTCTGTTGAAAATTCTCTGTTTTGCTCTATACCTCATTTTTAAAAATTAGATTATTTGATTTGTTGGTGTTTAATTTCCTGAGTTCTTTATATATTATGGATATTAGCTCTCTGTCAGATATAGGGTTGTTGAAGATATTTTCCCCATCTGTTGGCTGTTGTTTTGTTCTGTTGAGTGTGTCCTCTGCTTTACAGAAACTTTTAAGTTTCATGAAGTCTCTTATTGATTGTTGATCTTAGAGCCTGAGTTCTTCATGTCCTGTCCAGAAAGTTGTCTCCTTTGCCAATGAGTCCACATTTTCTCTCCACTTTTTCTTCTAACAGATTCAGTGTGTCTGGTTTAATGTTGAGGTCTTTGATCAAATTGGACATTACCTTTGTGCAAGCTGATAAATATGGATCTATTTGCATTATTCTACATGTGGACTCCTGTCCTTGTTGCTATATTAATATCATATAATATATGATACCATGTATTAATATTTTATGTTAATATTAATACATGCCACTGTGATTGGTTGGCTTTAACAGTGAAGTTAAATTGCCAGCACCTATGTATTTTATTTTCATATGCTAGTTATTATGTATTTTATGTTTTACTGTTATTAGATTCTCATGTGTTTTTTTTT
>REGO01001286.1:77089-98047 GCA_010120015.1 Rhombomys opimus
CTCCTTAATGTTGAGGAATGTCTTTTAGATATGGTAGAGGTATGGATCCAGTTTTTATATCCATTTTGTTAATCTGTTTACTCTTATTAAGGAATTGAGACCATTGATATTGAGAGACAGCAATACTAATGATTGTTCATCTCTGTTATTTTGTTGTTATTGGTGGTGGTGGTGGTGGTGTGTGTGTGTGTGTGTGTTTGTGATTGTGAATGTTTGTGGCATTATGTGTGTGCTTTCCTTATTTTGATTTTACTGGCAAAAATATTATCTATTTTCTGTGTTTTAATAGGTATATTTAACCTACTTAGGTTAGAGATTTTATTTCCGCACTTTTTATAGTTCTGGCATTGTAGACAGATATGGATTAATTTTGGCATTTTCATTACATCTATTATTTTCTCTATTTATGGTTATTGAAAGTTTTGCTGGGTATAATAGCCTCAGCTGGAATCTGGAGGTCTTTTAGAGTCTGTATTCAATCTGTCCAGGCTCTTTTGACTTTTCAAGTCTCTGTTGAGAAATCAGATATAACTCCAATTGGCCTGCATTTATGTTACTTGGTCTTTTTTCCCTTGCATATTTGTTAAAATTCTATTTATTTATTTATTTATTTATTTATTTATTTATTTATTTATTACAATTTATTCACTTTGTATTCCTGCTGCAGCCCCCTTCCTCATCTCTCTCTATCCCTTTTCCTAGTCACCTAATAGGAGAGGATCTCCTCCCCTTCTATCTGACCCTAGCCTATCAGGCTAGCTGTGCCATATTTCTGTGTGTCTGAATATTCTTTCTTTGTTTTATATGTGTAATGTTTTGATTTTTATATGGCAAGGAACCTTTCTTTTTTTGTTACAGTCTACTTGGTGTTCTGTATGCTATTTTGTACCTTTATAGGCATCTCCTACTTCAAGTTAGAAAATTTTTCTTCTATGATTTTGTTGAAAATGGTTTGGGAGCCTTTGAGCTCAGATTCTTTTGCTCCCTCTATTCTTATTTCTTTTAGGTTTGGTCCTTTATACTGTCACAGATTTTTTGGATGTTTTGTGTCATGAATTTTTAGATTTAATACTTTCTTTGACTGATATATCCTTTTCTTCTACTGTATCTTCAATGCCTGACATCCTCTTTCTATCTCTTGTATATCGTCTGTCTGTGAAGCTTGCCTCTGAAGTTTCTGTTTCCTTTTTTTTTTAATTTTTACTTTCAGAGTTTCCTCATTTTTTAACATTTTACTGTTATTTTTATTTTTAGTTACATTTTATTAACTCTGTATCCCAGCCAAATCCCACTCCTTCATTCCCTCTCAGGGTGTTGCCAAGACAATATGTTGCTTTCTGACATCAACGCTCCATTGCTGAAGACATCAAGTATACAACACTTTGAATGTGGAAAGTACAAGCCAATGCCAACACAGAGCCTCCACCTCTACATACTAATTTCTTTGCTACAGGAAGTTATCCTATATGCTATCAACAACAATAGAAAGTAAACACAAATCCAGCCATAATATTTTTATCTACAGAAGTTTATGCCTGAAAGATATGCTAAGTTAAGCTCAGGGTGTAATGACCCAATATGTGATTTAAATAAGGCCCACTCCAAGAGATGGAACCCATATCTTGCACTGCTTGCATGACCAATAACCAAAGACTTGATAGCTCAGGGACCTAGAGTAACACCAAATACTACAAATAAAAACAACAAATAAAAACAAGCAAAAGTTGTGATAAAAAGATTCCCAATGACATTTTGCTATACTCATAAATCAATGACTTGCTCAGCCATCATCAGAGAAGTTTCCACTTGCTACAGATGGGAATAAACACAAAGACATTCAGCTAAACATTATACAGAGAGTGAGAGACCTCAGAACACTTAGCACTACATGATATGTCTCCATTAATAACTTCCCCTCAGGGCTCAGGAAGTTCCAAGGACAAGAAGTCAGAGAGAGTTTAAAAGTCAGAGGTGATTGAGAACATGAGGAAATCAAGGCCCTCTAAATCAACGTGAAGGCCTAAAGACATATTCAGCTGCTCCAAGCTGAGAGCTGTACCCAGCCTCCTTTGGTCAGATGTGTGGATACCAATACCCCAGCTTTATCTAGGTTAGTTCATCCCCTGTCTAACCTCTCTCCTCTAGCAGCAGCTCAGAGACACATTGAACTGCCTTGAACTGAGAGCTGTCCCAGACCTCCATTGTCAAGGTCACACAGCCTGATAAATCAATGTCAAACAGGAACATCCAGTGAAAACCGGGTGGCTAGAGGAAAACATAATAACACATACATAAAAAACAAAACAAAAAACAACCAACCAACCAACCAAACAAAAAAACCCAATAACCAAGAGCCAGAGCCACACAGCATATGCAGCAACAGTGATCCTAACACACAAGCCCTAGATACCTTAACATAACTGAAGCACAAGCAAATGATCTCAAATCTAATCTTATAGAAATGATAGAGACAATTAAAGAGGAAATGAATAAATCTCTTAAAGAAATACAAAAATACACAATTAAACAGGTGAAGAAGATGAATAATAATGTTCAAGATCCAAAAAAAAAAAAAAAGAAGGAGAATCAATAAAGGAAATACAAACTAAGGGATTCTCAGAGATAGACAACCTAGAGAAGAGAACAGGAACAACAGACACAGTCATCACGAAGAGAATACAAGAGATAGAATAGAGTCTCAGGCACAGAAGAAAAGATAGAAGAAGTTGATACACCAAACAATATATTAAATCTTAAAAATTCCTGACAAAAAAACATCCAGAAAATCGGGGACACTATGAAAAGTCCTAACATAAGAATTATAGGAACTGAAGAAAATGAAGAGTCCCAGCTCTAAGGACCAAAAAATATTTTCAGCAAAATCAAAGAAGAAAAATTGTCCAATATAAAAAAAAAGAAATGCTTATAAACATACAAGAAGCTTACAGAACAACACTTAGATTGGACCAGAAAAGAAAATTCATCAAACACATAATAGTCAAAACACTAAATCTACAGAACAAAGACAGATTAAAAGTTGCAAAGGAAAAAAGGCCACATAACACAGAAAAGCAGACCTATCAGAACTTCATCTGATTTCTCAACAGAGACTCTAAAAGCTAGTAGTGCCTAGACAGATGTCTTGTAATCCCCAACTGACTACAGATGCAAATTTATACTTCTATACTTAGGAAAACTCTGAATCACCACAGATGGAGAAAACAAGATATTCCAAAACAAAACCAAATTTAAACAATATCTATTCACAAAGCTAACCCTACAGAGAATACTAGAAGAAAAAATCCAACCCAAGGATGTCAACTACCCTCAAGAAAACACAGAAAATAAATTCTATACCAGCAAAAAAATAAGAAGGAAAGCAAACACAAACACACATACCAGCATCTCCAACATCAAATTAAGAAGAATAAACATTCATTGGTAATTAATATATCTCAATATCAATGGAAAAAATATCCAATAAAAAGACACAGGCTAACAGAATGGATGAGAAAACAGGATCCATTTTTCTGCTGCTTACAAGAAACACACCTCAGCAACAAAGATAGACATTTCCTCAGAATTATGGACAGAAAAGTTTTCCAAGGACGCAGACCCAAGATGCAAACTAGAATAGCTATTCCAGTATTTAATAAAATAGAGTTTCAACCAAAATTAATCAAAAGAGATAGTAAATTCTATTCATCAAAAGAAAAATCCACCAAGATGATGTCTAAATTCTGAACATATTTTCCCCAAATGCAAGGGCACCCATGTTTCATAAAAGAGACATTAATAAAGCTTAAATAGTGCATTGAACACCACACATTTATAGTGGGAGACTTCAGAATTTAGACATCATCTTGGTGGATTTTTCTTTTGATGAATAGAATTTACTATCTCTTTTGAGACATGATAGGCTACGGTCAGATGGAATGGGAGGAAGACCTCTCCTATCATTGGACTTGGGGAGAGGCATGGGAGGAGAAGAGAGAGGGAGGGTGAGTTTAGGAGGGGGCTACAAAGTGAATAAATTGTAATAAATAACATAAATAAAAAATCAAAAAGAAAGAGTGAAACTGACATTATGAATCAAGTAGACTTAATGAACAACTATAGTGCATTTTACCTGAACACAAAAGAATATACCTTCTTCTCATCACCTCATGGAACCTTATCCAAAACTGACAATATAGTGGGCCACAAAGTAAACCTCAACAGGCACAAGAAAATTGAAATAACTCCTTGTATCCTATCAGACCACTATGGGTTAAAACTTGACTTCAACAGCAGAAACAACAGAAAGCCTACAAACTCACAGAAACGGAACAAATCTTAACTCAATTATCACTGTGACAGTGATGAAATAAAGATAGACACTAAAGACTTTCTAGAATTCAATGAAAATGTGGCCACAAAATACCCAAATCTGTGGGTCACAATGAAAGCAGTGCTAAGAGGAAGGTTCATAGCACTAAGTGTCTTTACAAAGAATTGGAGAAATCTCACACCAGTGACTTAAACACAAACCTGAAAACTCCACAACAAACATACCCAAGAAGCAAGAAGCAAACATATCCAAGAGGATTAGACACTAGGAGATAATAAAACTCCTGAAATCAATAAAATAGCCACAGAGAAAACAATATAAAAAATCAAGGAAACCAAGAGTTGGTTCTTTCAGAAAATCAACAAGATAACCCTTAACAAAACTAACAAAAAACAAACAAACAAAATAAAACAAAACCCCCAAAAAACAAAAACAACAACAACAATAAAAAAAAAACAGTGAGATACTATCCAAATTAACAAAATCAGAAATGTAAAGGGGGACATAACAGAAAATGATGAAATCCAAAGAATCAGTAGGTCTTATTATAAAACCCTGTAATCCACAGAATTGGAGAATCTAAACAAAATGGACATATTCCTAGATAGATACCACTTATAAAACTAAATCAATATCAGATAAACTATTTAAATACTCTTATAACTCATAAAGAAATAGAAGCAGTCACTAAATGTCTTCCAACCAAAATAAGTCCAGGGCCAGACAATTTTAGTACAGAATTGTCCCAGATTTTCAAAGGAGACCTAACACTAATACTCCTCAAACCATTCGACAAAACAGAAACAGAAGGAACAGAAATGTCAAACTCCTTAAATGAGGCTACAGTTTCCCTGATAACTAAACTTAACAAAGACCCAACAAAGAAAGAACATTTCAGATCAATCTCCCTTATGAACATTGATGCAAAAATACTGAATACAATACTCACAAACCAAATCCAAAAACACATCAAACATATCCACCATGAGTTAGTAGGCATCGTTCAAGGGATGCAGGGATGATTCAACATACAAAAATCTGTCAATGTAATCTGCCATATAAGCAAACTTAAAGGAAAAAAAAATCACCATCTCACTAGATGCTGAAAGAGCCTTTGACAAAATCCAACACTCCTTCATGTTTAAAGTCTTGGAGAGATCAGGGATATAAGATGCATACTTAAATACAATAAAAGCTATATACAGTAAGCCAATATCCAACATCAAATTAAATGGAGAGAAACTTAAACAAGTTTTTCCACTAAACTCAGGGACAAGATATGGCTGACTGCTTTCTCCATATCTACTCAATAGAGTACTTGAAGTTCTAGACAAAGCATTAAAGCTACTGAAGGAGATCAACGTGATACAATTTGAATAGGAAGAAGTCAATGTATTGCTATTCACAGATAATATGATAGTATACATAAGTCACCCCAAAAATTCTGCAAGGGAATTTCAACAACTGAAAAACAGCTTCAGAAAAATGGCTGGATACAAAATTAACTAAAAATAAATCTGTATCTTTTTAATATGCAAGAGTCAAAAGGGCTGAGAAAGAAATTAGGGAAACAACATCTTTTAAAATAGCCACAAATAATATAAAGTATCTTGATATAAATCTAATCAAGGAAGTGAAACACCTGTATGATAAATATTTCTAGTATCTGAAGAAAGAAATTGAAGAAGCTATTAGAAGATGCAAAGATCTCCCATGCTCATGGATTGATAGGATTAACATAGTAAAAATGGACATCTTACCAATAGCAATATATATATATTCAATTCATTTTCTATTAAAATACCTACACATTTTTTTACAGAACTTGAAATAACAACTCTCAAATTCATACAGAAAAAAAAAACAGAATAGCTAAAACATTTTTATACAATTAAAAAAGAAAACATTGAGAGGTATCTCCATCCCTGATCTCAAGCTGGACTACAGAGAAACAGTAATAAAAACTGCATGGTATGGGTATAGAAACTGGCTGATCAATGGAATCAAATGGAAGTCCCAAGATAATCTCACAAGCCCATGAACACTTGATTTTGAAAAAAAAGCCAAAACCATATAATGGAAAACAGAGAGCATCTTTAACCAATGCTGCATTGTAATTGAATGTCTACGTGTAGAAAACGTAATTAGATCCATACTTATCACCCTGCACAAAACTCATGTCCAAGTGAATCAATATAAAACTAGACACACAAAATCTATTAGAGAAAAAGTGGAGAAGAACCTTGAAATCATTGACACAAAACTTCCTGAACAGAACATCAACAGCACAGGCTCTAAGATCAATAATTAATAAATGGGACCTAATGAAACTGAAATGCTTCTGTAACGCAAAGGACACCGTCAATAGAACAAAATGACAGCACACAGACTAGGGAAAGATCTCCAGCAACCCCACATCTAACAGAGGGCTAATATAAAAAAATATATAAAGAAATTAAACACCAAATAAAACAAAAATAACCAAATAACCAAAACCAAATAACCCATGTATAAGTGGGGTACAGAGCTAAACAGAGAATCTTTCTCAACAGAATAACCTTGAATGGCTGAGAAGCTCTTAAACACATGCTCAGTGTCTTTAGTCATCATGAAAATCCAAATCAAAATGACTCTGAGATTACACCTTATACCCATCAGAATGGCTAAGGTCAAAAACTCAAGTGAAGGCACATGCTAGCAAGTAGTGGAGCAAAAGGAACACTCCTCATTTGCTGGTGGGGGTGCACACTTGTACAGCCACTGTGGAAATCAGTCTGGCATTTTCTCAGAAAATTGGAAATAGATCTCCTTACACATATGTAGCAAATATGCAGCTTGGTCATCATATTGGTCTCCTAACAAGAAGAATAGGAGCTGTCTCTGAATGTGCTACCTATTGCTGGCCTTGTCACTTCCCAGTGGGAGAGGATGTTCTTAGTCCTGCAGTGAACTTAGAAACCCAACTGGGGACCTCCCATTTTCTGGGAGGAAAAAGGGGAAACTTGGGAGGGAGGTGTGGAGATGGGACTGTGAGGAGAGTACGGCAGGGGATGAGATGAGGATACAAAGGGATTAAATAAATAACTGAAGTAGAATAAAACAAATACAAAATTATATTTAAAATGAATCTCATATGAACACACAGAGAATAAGGCCTCATGCACAGGGTCTGAATGGATTGGCACCTTGTCCTCTGTGAATGGATCATGGCTTCCATTTTAATGTCATTATGGGATCCTGAATGTGCAAATATGTCAGTCTCCAATTCTTGAGCCTTTCTAGATCTCTTTCTTTAGTTTGTCTTGTACAATTCTGATGTGATAATTTTTGTTATACTTATTAAATTTTATTTTATTTCATTATCATCCTTTAGACATCTTTTTCTAATGAGAGACAGAAAGGAATTGGATCTGGATGGAAGAGGTAGTGGAGAGGAACTGCGAGGTATAGGAGAAGGGGAAACTAATTTTTTAGTGTTTTATGTCAGAAAAGAATCTGTTTACTATAAAAGGGAAATTCATCAAAGGTGTCTTTTACTATGAACTCTTGCCCATTTTATGATAACCATACTCTATAAGAAATAAAATACAATCTGTATGATCTAAACATGTTGCAAATTAAACGTCAACACCACAGTGTAGAAAAGACACATCAGAAGAATGAATAAATCACAAGAGATTTGAGTAAGATTTTTAAAAGTAATGTTTAAAAGCAATGTTTAAACTCAAAGTCTGCAATTAGCTCTTTCTTGGCTGATACCATTTTAGTCCAAATAAACGGCAACATTTACCCTGAAAGTATGAAATAGGTCATATAGTGTCCCTCTAGAATTTAGGAAGGTTATCAAATATACTTTTCTTTCTGATTATTCTCCTATGATGCATTATATGTTACAATCTGTACAGTTTGAATGATTTTTTTTCTATAAACATTAAGGCAGATCATGTTTTAATTGTCTTTGTTTATCTAAACTCTATGTCTTCATCCTCATGCTGAACTAAAAACCATATTTATCTGCATTCATGCCACTTACCAAGTCCACTGATAGGGGAGGTTCTCCTCTTCTTTCTGATCTTAGTACATCAGATCACATCAAAAGTGGCTGCATTGTCCTCTACTATGGCCTGGTAAGGCTGCTTTCCCCCCAGAGGGAGGTGATCAAAGAGCAGGCCAGTCAGATTATGTCAGAGGCAGTCCCTCTTCACATTACTATGTAACCCACTTGAAGACTGAGCTGCCATGGGGAGGAGAGAGGGGCTTATGGGGGGATGCAGAATGAATAAAGTGTAATAGATGAAAAATTTTTTAAAAAAAGATAATTTAAGAACCTTAAATGACTTTCTAAAGTGGAGGAAAACATGGAGTTAGTCAATTTACATGGAGCACGTCTCACCCCTGGGGGCAATGGTCTCCTGAACCTACTCAGACTTCGGAAACCACCACTGCTAGTTCTAGAACCGATGCAGGATGTTCCAACGAGGGGGTTAAGGCTTCTCATAATATTTCCTATAAGCCCACACCTGTGTGTTTATATCCCCCATTTCTATTCATTGTTAGCCAGATAGAGCCAAGTAATTGTGGTAATGATACTTGCTTTTTTGCCCAATGCTGGAATGCGAGTGAAGTTAGCTATGCCCTGGTTACTCGCATGCCTTGCTGGGTGCCTGTGCCTGTTGATGCCCCTCACGCTATGACTCTCTTCAGACAGAAAAGGGATCTTGGAATTACAGCCGCCATTGTTACTGCCATCTCATTGGCAGCTGTTGGAGCTACCACCGCGGCAATAGCCATGAGTCATACTGTGCAGACTGCTCAGATCCTAAATAATCTTTTAGCCAATGTAGCTCATGCTCTAGATGTAAAAAAAAAAGGAATTAATGCTCAACTAAAAGGAGACTTGATGGTGTTCAATCAGAGGACTGACCTCATGCAGGAGCAAATTGTTACCCTATGGCAAATCGCTCAACTTGGCTGTCAATGGAAGTATGCTGGACTTTGTGTCACTAGCATACAATATGAGAATGTTTCCCGTGCTGCAAATCTGTCTAAACAATTGTCTAGCTATATTTTAGGTAATTGGACTGAAGAATTCAATACTATGATGGAGCAGCTGAGAGTGGCCATTGTTACGGCAAATTCTACCAGAGTGGACTCAGGAGTAGCCACAGGAGTATCATCATGGATTGCTGCAGCCATGAATCATCTGAAGGAATGGGCGGGCATGGGAGCATTAGCAGGCCTTCTGGTGTTGGTCGCCTTGGTTTGCCTGTGGTGTATATGCAAGGTTAGAGTCTCACAACAGTGTAATGCAGCCATGATCATTCAGGCCTTTACAGCCATTGAAGCAGGACAGTATCCCCAAGCATGGTTGGCTACCATAAAAAGCTAAAATGTTACACTCAGGATGCGAGGCTAAGCACTGCACTCAGGGTCAGCCGCTCTCGACCCAGAGAAGAGCATGTCTGATTGCATGCGGGTTGATGCCCCAGGTCCCGCCTCTGAGAAAAAGGTATCGGACGGGTCTGATGCTCTTTGGGTGGATGACACCTAAATGAACATTGGTACAAAGTCCCAATATATTTCTAATATCAGAAATCAGACCTCTACTCTTGCCTGATGCGTCTAAAACAAAAAGAGGGAACTGTAGAGAGCTGCGTAATACCGCGTCTTAAAGATGGAGCTGGTTTCCGCCTTCCACCTTCCCGACGGTGAGTGCTCTCTGTCACAAACAACTCCATATTTGGCTAAGGCTGAGGATCTGGCTTGCTTCCGTGTATGTGGACCTATTTGCATTGCCCACGAGGCACGCTGGGGTTGGCTACCCAGAGGCTATTTTAAGCTGTGGGCTGGCTTTCCCCAGGGTCAGAAGATTGTCCAAGGTTCCTGAATAAACTGCATTGAGAAAAAAAAAAAAAAAAAAAAAACAAAAAACTTCAGAAAGAAGGAGAGGAGGACCTCCCCTATCAGTGGACTTGGGGAGAGGCATTCATGCAGAAAGGGGGGGAGGATGGGACCGGGAGGGGAGGAGGGAGGGACTTATGGGGGGATACAAAAGGAATAAAGTGTATTTAATAAAAGTTAAATAAAAAATTTAAAAAAAAAGAAAAAAGAAAAAAAAACCATATTTATCACTTATAAGGAAATAATATGGAACTGAACACTTTAAATTTTAATCTTTGAAATGCAAACCAGAAATACAAATGAATTATTCAGCACTCACCAAGGGCCTTGAAGATATTCAGTTGTTTGCATTTACATGGCTTTAGTCCGCTTATAAACTAGCAACTTTAAGAAAAAAAAAAACTAATATTTTCTATCGCTTCCTGTTTCTTTCTATCTATATTCATTATCTTTCTTTCCTTGATGTATTTTCTTTTTCCTGCAAAAGTAATCCAGTGGAAGTTGTTTCCTGGAAAAGCAAAATAGAGAAATCACCCAAAAACTGCTGCTTCATCTTTAAATTTTCAGTTTTAGTTTAAATATTATATTTTGCATAGTGTTATAGTCTCATACCTAATAACATGTAATATTATTCAAAGATGAAGGAATTTTAAATATTTTTTTCTAAAATGACTTACTCAGTTCAATCATCATTATTGTTTTAATAAACTGCAGGACTAGCCCTCCTGTATACCAAAGACAAAAAGGCCAAGAAAGAAATCAGGGAAACAATACTTTCATAATAGCCACTAATAACATAAAGTACCTTGGGGTGACACTAACCAAGCAAGTGAAAGACCTGTTTGAAAAAAACTTCAAGTCTCTAAAGAAAGAAATTGAAGAAGATATCACAAGATGGAAAGATCTCCCATGCTCATGGATTGGTAAGATTAACATTGTGAAAATGGCCATCCTGCCAAAATCAATCTAAAGATTCAATGCAATTCCCATCAAAATACCAACACAATTCTTTACAGACCTTGAAAGAAAAATTCTCAGCTTAATATGGAGAAACAAAAAACACAGAATCTCCAAAATGATCTTGTACAACAACAGATCCTCTGAAGGTATCTCCATCCCCGATCTCAAGCTGTACTACAAAGCAATAGTAATAAAAACTGCATGGTACTGGCATAGAAACAGAAAGGAGGATCAATGGAACAGCATAGAAGACCCAGAAATAATCCCACACACCTATGAATACTCAATTTTTGACAAAGAAGCCAAAAACATTCAATGGAAAAAAGACAGCATCTTCAACAAATTGTGCTGGTCCAACTGGATGTCTACATGCAGAAAAATGAAAATATATCCATATTTATCACCCTGTACAAAACTAAAGTCCAAGTGGATCAAAGACCTCAACATAAAACCAGATACTGTAAATCGGTTAAAAAAAAAAAGTGGGGAAGAGCCTAGAACTCATTGGCATAGGAGACAACTTCCTGAACAGAACACCAACAGCACAGGCTCTAAGAGCAACAATCAATAAATGGGACCTCATGAAACTGAAAAGCTTCTGTAAAGCAAAGGACACCGTCATCAAAACAAAACGGCAGCCTACAGATTGGGAAAGAATCTTCACTAACCCTTTATCTGACAGAGGACTCATATACAGTATACATAAAGAACTAAAGAAGCTGAAAAGCAACAAACCAAGTAATCCAATTAAAAAAATGGGGAACACCTTAATATCAATTATATCAAAATTATACATTGTAATGTTTCCGTAGCTGTCAGCTTTCACTCAGTTCACTCACACCACATACACCTTGAAGAAATTTCATATTCTAATTGGAATATCTGTTCCTCCTTTGGGGTTCTCAACTTCGTACAGTCTAAAGTTCCTAGCTAATATATTACAATATATAATTTTGATATAATTGATATTAAGGTGGTATTGCACAGTGGTTCTGGACATGGATGTTAGTATTAAAATCTGAGAGTTAATTTCAAGTCCTGCACGTGTTAGCTCTGGGATTGAGAAAGTGTTATAACTCCATTAGTCTTCTTGTCAATAATAATCACTGTCATTGTTGGTTGCAATGGCACTGTTGTTTGTTTTTAAAAATTGTCTTCTAAACATATTTCTTCAAATCTCAAAAAAAATGGGGAACAGAGCTAAACAGAGAACTCTTGAGAAAGGAAAACTGAATGGCAGAGAAACACTTAAAGAAATGTTCAACCTCATTAGCCATTAGGGAAATGCAAATCAAAACAACCCTGAGATTTCACCTTACACCCATCAGCATGGCCAAGATGAAAAACTCAAATGACAACACATGCTGGAGAAGTTGTGGCGAAAGGGGAACCCTCCTGCATTGCTAATGGGAATGTAAACTGGTACAACCACTTTGGAAGTCAATTTGGTGCTTTCTCAGACAACTAGGAATAGTGCTTCCTCAAGATCCAGCTATACCACTGCTAGGTATTTACTCAAAATTTGCTCAAGTACACAAGGACATTTGCTCAACCATGTTTGTAGCACCTCAATTGTAATAGCCAGAACCTGGAAACAACCCAGATGCCCCTCAATGGAGGAATGGATACAGAAATTGTGGTACTTTTACACAATGGAATAATACTCAGCAATCAAAAAAGAGGAAATCATGAAATTTGTAAGCAAATGGTGGGATCTAGAAAAGATCATTCTGAGTGAAGTATCTCAGAAGGAGAAAGACAAACATGGTATATACTCGCTTATATAGACCTACAAGATGTGATAAACATAATGAAATCTATACAACTAAAGAAGATAAACAAGAAAATGGACACAGGGTAAGATGATCAATCCTCACTTAGAAAGACAAATGGGATGTGCATTGGAGGTATGACAGGAGTCTACCACAGAAGGCATCTGCAAGACTCTACCTAGCAGTGTTTCAAAGCAGATACTGAGACTCATAACCAAACCTTCGGCAGAGTGCAGGGAATCATATGAAAGAAGGGGAGTTAGTATGACGTGGAAAGGATAGGAGCTCTACAAGGACCAAATATATCTGGGTACAGGGGTCTTTTCTGAGACTGACACTCCACCAAGGACCATGTATGGATATAACTTACAACCTCTGCTCGGATGTAGCCGGTGGTAGCTCAGTAACCAATTGGTTTCCCATAGTAAGGGGCACAGGGACTATTTCTGACAACAACTCAGTGGCTGGCTCTTTGACCTCCCCACCTCCCAAGGGAGGAGCAGTCCTGCTAGGCCACAGAGGAGGACTTTGCAGCCAGTCCTGAAGAGACCTGATAAAACGGGATCAGATGAATGGGGAGGAGGTCCTCCCCAATCAGTGGACTTGGAAAGGGGCAGGGTGGAGAGGAGGGAGGGAGGGTGGTAGTGGGAGGGAATGAGGGAGCAGGATACAGCTGGGATACAAAGTTAATGAAATGTAACTAATAATTAAAAAATTAAATTAATTTAAAAGAACTGATAGAAACTGTAGAGAAAGAATTGAAAACAGTGCAGGTCACTAGATGTGCTCCTAGAACATAAAAAGGATATCAATGGGAATGTCATGGAAAATTTAAAGGATCTGTAATCTGATTAATAACATTGTAACAATGTTAACTTCTATTTTTCACAATTGTGCTCTGGTCATATAAAATGTTAAGATGACAAGAATTACACATGTGTGCGGGGAGGGAGGAGTATAAACTGTAGTCTCTATCTTTGCCTTTCTCTCATATAACTTTAACTCAAAAGAAAATATTTTATTTTAATGCAATTATTTTAACCACAGTTCACATGCCTGTAATGCCAGCATTCAGGGACTGAGACAGAAGGATCTCAATGTTTTACACAAAATGAACTATATATAGATAAAAAAAAATGTTGTCTAAATTAAAATAAAAGGAACCAAACTGAAATAATTGTTCTTTGGAGAAAGGCAGAGGACACTTTCCTGCACTAAGAACATAAATGTTCAACATTGTCAGACATGAAGGAATTACACATTAAAACTATATTGAGATTTCCTCTCATCCCACTCAGAATGGATATCATTAAGATAATAACAAATTGCTAGACAGATTGTGAGGGGAAAGGAACCATTAGATACTGCAGTCTGGATGCAATGACCACTCTGAAAATCAGAACAGAGAAGTTGAGGAAAAAACCACATAAGTAGATATAGCCTCATCATATTGCTATGTGTTTCACTCCTGTTTGGTTATACAAGCAAAGAACTCTATAGTCAAATAACCACAGAGATGACTGCACAAGCATTTTTACTACAGCAGTATACCAAAAACCAAAATATGCAAACAGTTTCTGTGTCCTTCAACAAATGAATGGATAAAGAAAATATAATTGTTATCTACAGTGGATTTTAATTCAGACATAAAGAAAAATGAAAATTGGTAGAATTTGTGACAACCATAAATGAAATTATATTCAAAATGTCAAAAGCACATGCTTCTCTTATATGTGGATTCTATACAATATATAGATTCCCACATATACTATAAAGGTGCTCCTCCTACGCTTTACACTGGAATCTCTCTCTCACAATATCCTGTTCCTCTTATACCAATATATATTGATTTTTTTCATTATATAAACAGATAGATAGATAGATAGATAGATAGATAGATAGATAGATAGATAGATAGATAGATAGAAAGCAATCCTGATGGAAGGAAAAATGAGCAGGGGAGCAAAGGAGTACAGGGAAGTTGATATGATCAAATTTACATATTTAAATAAAAATGCCATCATGAAATTCATTACCATGTACATAGAATATAGATCAAAAAACTTTTAAAAGAATGCCATTAAGCATACTTTTTTTGCTAATGCCAAATTCATATGAGACAACTGTCAGCATGTAAGTCAATATAAATACAATATCGCATTATATCACAGCATTGACAAAAATAACAGAAATCTGAGTCATTCTATACTTTCTTCCCTCTTGAATATATTGATGTTTTCTAGAAGATCTTATACATAGAAAGCAAAAATAAATGAATAAATAAATATACTGCAGAAGTACCATATACGTGTGGCTAATGATCGTGAGAACACATTTTGAAATTGAATTTGTAGAAATTAGATGTCAGGAAAAGTAATTTCCTATACACAGGCTCAAGTATTGTGAGGTGAACTATTTAACCCTCTGCAACTTGACTCATCTCATCAACATTTATTTCACTTAGTTTTGCATATAATTTGTGTAGATGAAATTTTCTAGTTATCTAACTTGAGATATTAAAAAAAGCACTATCCCTTGATTAGTGACTTTTCATCCTTTTCACATACTCACACTGTCCCCATTGACAGTAATTTAGGTTCACAATTCCAGCAAACAGTCTAAAGTAAGAAAATCCTGGCATCAGGAATTTATGTTGGTGGTCAGTTTCAGTTTTTTCTACAGTTGAGAGGATCAAATATATGAAATATAGAATTCAGTTCAGTTTCTTCTTTTTATTCATTTAAGAACCCCAACTCATTGAATGGTGCTACCTATTCTTAACGTGAATCTTCCCAGAACAATTAACTTAACGTAAGTAATGATGTGACCAAAGGCTAAAAATTTAAATAACCTCTTACAGAGTTATTCAAAAGGTAAATCCTTAGGTAGTTGTAGAAGATTACAGTAGGTAATAACAATCACATTAGTTATGTATTAGCATGTATTCTGGCCAATAATGTTCCCCTAGTACTTTACATATATCGCCAGTATAATGCTCATGAGCAGCAGCTAATTTATCAGTAATATGAATGTCTTAATTAGGGCTACTACTGCCCTGATGAAATAACATGACCAAAAATAAGGTGGAGAGGAAAGGGATACTTCATTCACTGTTCCATAAACAGTTCATCATCAAAAGCAGTGAGGGCAGGAACTCACAGAGAGCAGGAACCTAGAGGCAGGAGCAGATGCATAGGCCAGAGAGGGGTGCTGCTTTCTGGCCTACCTTTCATGGCTTGTTCATTCTACAAAGAATAATAACTTTTACTTTTTCATTTTATACATTAATACTACTTTAGTATATTTTTATGATATATCCTACCTAACTGAAGCTAATAAATTTTTACCAAGGAAAATATATTGCTTTCAGGCTAAAAGAAAGAAGTGATATTTGTGGAAACATTATTAAAGAAAAGGTTCCCTTACCCTAGTATTTGGTTAAATTCTTCTGCTAGATATGAATAAAATATTGCAGTATAATTATGAATATACATTGTGAAGGTCTGACATAGAGATGACAATCCTTTTCCTTATTGATATTTTGAGATAAAGCAATAATGAATCACCCTCAATGTTTATGTCCTTAGTAGGGCCTCATTCCTCTTTCTGACCATTTTCTGGGAATCTCAAGAAGACTATTAATATTGTTTACACTAAAAAGTCCAGGTTTGTTTGTTTTTTTTTTCATTCCTGTAACATACAGCTTGGTCTTATCAATTGCAAAACTGTCTGGTCCTTTAAATGGTACAGCTGTGCTCCAGTTGTTCATTGTCTTCTGAGTAACCACCGTAAACTCATTTGTTCATTAAGGAATACTTTGTTGTAATTATTCTCTTGTGTCATAGGTGCCTATTTGAGGTAAAAAAAAAAAAAGGGTGTTTAATCATGTCTTTCTAGAAATGGTCATGTAACAACCAAGAAAAACTATGTTGTTTAAATGCTCTAGTTATGTTTCATGACCCACTTTTCTTTATACATTTATGTAATTCAAAAATTTGTGAAAGAATTAAAACATAAATTTGGGGCAACAGTGATATTTGTTCAGGCCTGCTTCTTGACTCAACATTTTTACGAAGATAAATCTGAATATTAAAGTCATGTACTCCCAGAAACTTCCTTTCACAAATTAAAAGTAAACTCTTAGTATGCATCTGCTAACACTTAGTTTATAGCTCTCTGAAGACTCCAATCACTTTTTATTGCCCTTTTGTTATTTGTGTTCATGTTTTACTTTTCCCAGTAGATGGATGATTGAAAGTCATAATCATTTCTTATTTATCATTTAATCACTTACAGAACATAGTGTAACACCTAACATAGAATAAGGGCTTAATAATTCTTTTTGGCAGGTGGAAGGTGACATTAATGAATTATTTTAAGTAAGAATGTGATGACTATTCTTGGTTGTCAAATGAGTACACTGGAATTAGCTAAAACCCAAAAATGCCTGGGCACACCTGTGAAGTATTTTTACTTAATAATTTGAAGTGGAAATATTTACCTTTCACGTCTGTCTGAGGTCAGAAGAACAAACATTTAATCCAGATCTTTTGATCTGGACCACACCTTCTGATGGAACAAGAATGAAGTTGCTCTCCTTGCTTGTTTGTTCCATTCTTTCACTAGCGTTGGAGCCTACATCTTTGGGATTACAGTATACACTGAAGTTTATCTGAGGCATTCAGCCTCAAGGACTGAACAACTACTAGATTCTTGGAGTTCCATTCATTGACAGCTATTGGATTAGCTAGATATAGCAAGTAAGTCACTATAATAAATCTCATTTCTCTATATGTAGAGAAAGATTCATTTTATAAATTTTGTACTTTAGAAAAACTCACTCAACATACAACCCAAACTAAAAATGTGAGATCAAAGAGACTTTGGAAATAAGTAATAGTTTTGGGAAAAGTGTGAATCAATTTCTCATCTAATATTTATTATCAAAAAAGAAAATCTTTATAATTTGGAAATATTTTGGGTTTCAAAAGTATCCATGAAAAATGTTTATGAAGTTTTAAAAACATACACAAATAAAAAAATTAATTCCCTTAATATTTTAATTCCACTTTACTAACTGCCTTCAAAAGTCAAATTAAGAGGCAGGGCAAGATGGCAGCACCAGGATGATTCTCATTCTGACCAGCAGCACAGCAGGACTGGCACAGTGATCAGGAATCAGAACTCTCGGCCATAAAACACAAGTGATTGTGTTTCCCAGGTGAGAGGATACCCCACAGTGGGGTATTCAATCAGCTTTAACTCACCCGGCTAAACCGCAGAAGAGATCCGGGTTAAACCAGGTGCTTGGTCGCCAGCCCAGAGCCACACGCCAGCATGCACTGGTCACTATCCCAGACTGAACTGTGGGTACCACAACATCACAGACTGGAATTTCCAGTCGAGAGATAACCCCATGGTGCAGGAAACAATTGGGACCGACCTTAGGTCACCCAGACATTCCCTGGAAAAGACTCGGGTTCTGAGGACACCCCAGGAGCCAGCCCGGAGCCAGAGCCTGGGACCCAGCACAGAGCCCTGACTGCGCACCTGATTTGCTGTCTCAGATAGAACTGTGGGCCCCAAGGCCCCAGAGACTGAGTTTCACTGTTGGTACAAACCCACAGGGAGGGAATCAGCTGGTCTGATCTCAGAGCACTCAGCTGACACCCCCACAGTGAAAAGTTCTCCAGAAAAATTACCCAGTTTAGGCAGACACCCAGGCTCTCAAAGGCCAGAAAGGCAGAGCCACTCACGTCTGTGCCTGCAGATTCTACTCGCCATCCCAGACAGAATGGCGGTCCCCAAAGCAAAGACTGGGTGTCCCTGTCAGGAGAAAACCCCACAGTGGGGGGATCATCAGGTCTAACGCTCAGGATGCCCAGCACCAAAAGACTTTCTGGATTCATGCAGACTCCAGACTCTAGCCTTCTACTGCAGGCAGCAGCGTTGTGCTCATCTGCCGTTATTGAATACTGCTAGGGCACTGGGGCACACAGCTGCATCCTCAGACCTACAAAAACCAGAGAGCCATTACAGCAGCCCTCAGATACTGTGCCAAAGATCAACCAATTATCCCTAGCTAGACTGACAAAACTGTGGGAATCCCTGGTCCTTCAAGAGGGCTGCACCCAACAATTACACCTTAAGAGCAACAGCTGCTGCTCACTAAATTCAGAGCAAGAAACCCAGCAACAGGGCAGCCATCACCAGGATCTCTCCTGATGAGAGGAGAGCCTTCTTGAATACCACAGTTACCATACACGTCCATACACCTGAAGTGAACTGTGACAATTCCTAAGAAGCACCACCATTCAGTTGACCATACCCAAAAAGCAGAGGAGAACTTCAGAACCCTGCCAAGTGGATTCTCCCCGCCCCAGGACTCAGCAGGCACCACAAATTTACAGACAACACCTGAGACAGAGAGATGGGTAGAGGCCAGCGAAAAAGCACAACCAACAAAAGGCAAAACAACATGGCATCCCCAAAACCCAGTTATCCAGGGGCAAGTAGCCCTGGACACCCTAACATAAGTGAAATTCAAGAAGATGACCTTTAGTCTATGCTAATGAAAAGGTTAATAGAGGAAGTAAATAAAATGCGTAAAGAATTAGGGGAAGATATAATAAAACAGATATGGTCATCCATAAAGAAATACAGGAAGATGTAGCCAAACAGTCTGTGTTAATAAAAGAAACAGAGGGAAGCTCAAACAAACAGCTGAAGAAATTTAAGGAAAAACAGGAAAATACAGTCAAACAGGTGAAGGAAATAAAAAAAAAAAACGGTTCAAGATCTGAAGATAGAATTGGAGGAATTAAAGAAAACACAAACGGAGGAAATCACAGAGAGGAAGAACCTACGAAAGAAAACAGGAACTACAGAGGTAAGCAAAACTAATAGACTACAAGAGATGGAAGAAAGAATCTCAGCTGTGGAAGATACAATGGAAGAAATCAATGTATCCATCAAAGAAAATAATAAATCTAAAAAATTCCTGACAAAAACCATCCAAGAAATCTGAGAAAACATAAAAAGACAAAACCTAAGAATAATAGGAATATGATGCTATATACTCACCAAAACCAGGCAGAAACGTCATACAACCTAGACACACCAGGCACTGGGCCTCCCAAGCTTGGAGAGCACAGTGAAGAGACCCCAGGACTTTCCAGAAAGCATCGGGACTAGCGACCCAGTCTCCAGTTACAGTGGGACTTGGCGGCGGGGCAGCACTGAGCTGGTGGGACACAAAAGGCTTCCAGTTTAAGACTAAGCAGGGCCAAACCAGAGAACAGAGAGCCTGGTTACACCGATCCCTACTGACATGACCACCCTGAAATCTCCAGCTGCAGCAAGACCTCAGAACCTGGCAGTGACAGCAGCACTGTCACTGGCGGGGCACATCTAAGAAGCAGGGCCAAACCAGAGAGCAGAGGCCGGATTCCACTATCTCTGCCAAGTGACCTGCATGTAAGTGAGTGCACCCTTGAGAATCTGCAGATCCTCAGACCCTGGGTTTTCTAAAACAGAAGCCAGGCATCGAACCCCCTCCCACCCACATACCCACTTTGGGAAACAGAGGGACACTAGGGACATTGAAGTTCCTGCTCTGTAGGTCTAATTGAGGAGTTAAGGCAGTTAATGCCAGAAATTGCGCTGCGACCATCACTAGTGCCTGCAACATATACAGTGCAGAGTCCCTCCCACATACTCAAGGGCTCAACATTAGCCATTACTCGGTCCCTTGAGACACACATCCACACACACTAACACACACACACACACACACACAAACACACACACACACACACACACACGCTCGCGGTAAGCTTGCATTTTCCCCATTTGCGCCTGTGTACTTTCCTCCCAAAGGTACAGCTAGTCCTCAGCACATGCTGAGAGATCTCAGCTTCCTGAAGAACTCTCCAGACGCCAGAGAGAGACAGTACCAGTCTGATCTGCAGAACCCAAAAACAAACAGGGAAGGTT
>REGO01001286.1:112027-129578 GCA_010120015.1 Rhombomys opimus
GTGGCCCATTTTGGTTATTTATCTGGTTAATGAATCATTTTCTGTTTTCCAAAACAGACATTCAACAAAATTTTAAGAGGTTTAGTAGACTAAATAAATGTTTTTTATAATTAATATCATTAATTTAAATCATGCAGCTTTGGAATTCCTTAATGGGTATAGGGATTAGTTCATTCTTGCAACATTTCCAAATGCACTTAGCATCACACTAGCCCTTGACTCTCAATCCCATTTTAATTTTTCCCTTTTTTTTCTTACACTCCAACAATTGTATTAGAATGCTGAATAATTCAAAATTTACAGCAATTATTTTTACAACATAAGATATTAAAATTAAACACAATTATTTGCCCATAATTTCCTCTTTAACAGGAGATATAAAATAAATTATGGTTTATTTCTAGGTCTTCTATTCCATTCCACTGATCCACCTTTCTGTTTCTATGCCCGAACCATGCAGTTCTTATTATTATTGCTCTGTAGTACAGCTTGAGATCAGGAATGGAGATACTTCCAGAAGCTTGTTGGATAGTATTTTTTTTTCAATTCTGTTTTTTGTTTGTTTGTTTGTTTGTTTTTCCATAAGAAATTGAGTATTATTCTTTCAAATTCTGTGAAGAATTGTGTTGGTATTTTGATGGGAATTGTATTGAATCTGTAGATTGATTTTGGCATGATGGCCCAGAAATAAACCAACACATGTATGGATACTTGATTTTTGTCAATGAAACCAAAACCATACAGTGGAAAAAAGACAGCATCTTCAATATATAGTGCTGGTCTAACTGGATGTCTATATGTAGAAAAATGCAAGTAGATCCACATTTTTCACTCTGCACAAAACTAAAGTCCAAGTGGACCAAAGACATCAACATAAAACCAGGCACACTAATTCTTTTTTTAATTAATTTTTTATTTTTATTTTCATATTAATTACAGTTTATTTACTTTGTATCCTAGCTGTAGACTCTTCCTCATTACCTCCCAATCCCACAATCTCCTCCCTGCCCCTCTCTAAATCCACTGATAGGGGAGGTCCTCCTTCCCTTCCATCTGACCCTAGCTTATCAGGTGTCATCAGGACTGGCTGCAATGTCCTCCTCTGTGCCCTAGCTAGGCTGCTCCTCCCTTGGGAGGTGGGGAGGTCAAAGAGCTAGCCACAGAGTTCATGCTGGAGACAGTCCCTGTTCCCCTTATTAGGGTAACACACTTGGATACTGAGCTGCCATGGGCGATGTCCAAACAGGGTTTCTAGGTTATATCCATGCATGGTCCCTGGTTGGAGAATCAGTCTCAGATAAGCCTCTCTTCCCAGATATATTTGGTCCATGTGGAGCTCCTGTTCTCTCCAGGTCTTACTGACTCTCTCTTCTTTCACATGATTC
Organism: Rhombomys opimus; assembly: GCA_010120015.1. NCBI lineage: Eukaryota > Metazoa > Chordata > Mammalia > Rodentia > Muridae > Rhombomys > Rhombomys opimus. The sequence goes on from REGO01001286.1 coordinate 113,413, forward strand.
CCTGCACTCTGCCCAAAGTTTGGCCTTGGATCTCAGCATCTGCTTTCTACACTGCTATGCAGAGTCTTTCAAAAGCCCTCTATGGTAGGGTCTTATCCTACTTCTCATTTTCTCCTTCTTCCAATGTCCATCCCATTTTTCTTTCTAAGTAAAGATTTATCTTCTTACCCTGGGTCCTCCTTCTTGTTTAGCTTCTTTAGGTGTAGGAACTTCACCAACCCTATATCTGACAGATGGCTAATATCCAGTATATATATAAAGAATTTAAAAAGCAACAAATCAAGTAATCCGGGGTCAGAGTTACATAGAGAACTCTCTGTAGAGGAATGTATAACGGTAGAAAAACACTTAAAGAAATGTTCAATGTCCTTAGCCATCAGGAAGACACAAATCAAAATGACCCTGAGATTTCACCTCATAATCACCAGAATGTCCAAGATCAAAAACTCAAGCAACAACAAATGCTGGAGAGGGTTTTGAAGAAAGGGGAATACTACTCCTTTGCTGGTGGGAATGTAAATTTATACAACCACTCTGGAAATCACTCTGGCACTTTCTCAGACATTTAGGAATAAGCTGCTTCAAGATCCAGATATGACACTCCTAGGCATATATCCAAAATATGCTCAAGTACACAACAAGGACATTTGCTCAACCATGTTTGTAGCAGCTTTATTCATAACAGCCGAACCTGGAAACAACCCAGATGTCCTTCAAGGAATGAATGGATACAGAAATTGTACATTTACCTAATGGAATACTACTCAGCAATTAAAAACAAGAAAATCATAAAATTTGCAGGCAAATGGTGGTATCTAGAAAAGATCTTCCTGAGTGAGGTATCCTAGAAGCAGAAAGACACACACTTACTTAAAAGCGAATACTAGACCTATAAGATAGGATAAACATACTGAAATCCAGATACACTAATTCTTTTAGAAGAAAAACAGTGGCAAAAGTCTTTTACTCACTGGCACAGGAGACAACTTCCTGAACAGAACAGCAACAGCACAGGCTCTAAGATCAAAAATCAATAAATAGGACCTCCCAAAATTGAAAAGCTCTGTAAAGCAAAGGACACTGTCATCAAAACAAAACGATAGCCTATAGATTGGGAAAGGATCTTCACCAACCCGTTATCTGACATAGGGCTAATATCCAGAATATATAAAGAACTCAATAAGTTAAACACCAACAAAAAATAAGTAATCCAAATAAAAATGGGTACAGAGCTGAACAGAAAATGCTCAACAATACTGAAAAGAAACGCTCAATGTCTCAATGTCCTTAGTTCATCAGGGAAATGCAATCAAAATGACCCTGAGATTTCATAGCCAGAACCTGGAAACAACCAGCTATACCACTCCTAGGCACATTTTCAAAAGAAGCTGAAGTACATAACAAGGACATTTGCTCAACCATGTCTGTAGCAGCATTATTAGTAATATCCAGAACCTGGAAACAACCCAGATGTCCATCAACAGAGGAATGGATACAGAAATTGTGGAACATTTACACAATGAAATACTACTCAGCAATAAGAAACAAAGAAAACATGAAATTTTCATGCAAATGATGGGAACTAGAAAGGATCATCCTGAATGAGGTATTCCAGAACCAGAAAGACACATATGGCATATACTCACTTATAAGTGGATGCTAGACATATAATATAGTATACACATGCTAAAATCTGTACACCAAAAGAAGCTGAAGCAAGAAGGAGGAACCTGGGTAAGATGATCAATCTTCACTCAGAAAGGCAAATAGGATGGACATAAGAAGATGAAGAAAACAGGGAACAGAACAGGAGTCTACCACCGAGGACCTCTGGAAGATTCTAACCAGCATGATATCAAACCAGATGCTGAGACTCATAGCCAAAAACTGGGCAGAGTGCAGGAAATCTTATGACATATGGGGGAGATAAAAAGACCTGTAGGAGATAGGAGCTCCACATGGAGAGCAACAGAACCAAAAAATCTGGGCACAGGGGTCTTTTGTGAGACTGATACTCCAACCAAGAACCATGCAAGGAGATTACCTATAACCCCTGCACAGATGTAGCTCATGATAGCTTAGTGTCCAAGTGTGTGATGGGAACAGGGACTGTCTGTGATATGAGCTCAGTGACTAGCTCTTTGCTCACCTTGCCCTAACTTCCATAAGACAGTATGCATTTTGTAATGTAACTATATTTTTCTAGTATTTACAATTAATTTATTTAATAGCTAAGTTTAAAAGAAGACAAACCTCTCATGTTGAGACCTGATATGCTAGGGTCAGATAGAAGGGTAGGAGGTCCTCAGCTATAAGTGCACTAGGGGAGGGACATAGGAGGAGAAGACGGAGGGAAGGTGGGATTGGGAGAAAATAAGTGAGGGGACCACAGCCTGGTTATAAATTAAATAAATTGTAATAAATGATAATAATAACAATAAAGCAAAAAAGAAAGCAAAATAATATTGTAGTATTGAGAATGTATTACATGTAACACAATACAAACTTTATGTTTTAAATTAATTAATTTGTCTGTAGGTGATAGTAGAGCCTATTTTGTGCCACAGTGCGCATGGCCATCAGAGGACAATTTTGCAGATTCCAGTCTTTCCTTCCACTCTCTCAAGGGTTCCAGCAATCCAAATCAAAGTCACCAGTTTTCTGCATGACAAGTATCTTCATTGACACATACCTTTGGCTGAGATTTTTAATTCTTATAAAAAAATTTATATTAAAAAATTTAAAATATTTGTTCTCTGGCCCATCCAGTCCGTTTGAAATTATGCTTCCTCTAAAAGATTAATTCATTGTTTTGAATTAAGGATTGTCCCTGAATTTTCTGCTGATTTCAGATTTGTCTATACCTATCTCTCTCTCTCTCTATCTGTCTCACCATCTATCTATCTAGAGATAGAGATTAGAAAGAGAGAGAGATTGGTGCTTCTACTGATTAACAAGGTACATTGGAAAAATTTTGGAAGAGGTGTCTGGGATAAAAATGCTCAATCCCCATCCTGAAAGGCAAAGAGGCTGGACATCGGAACATGAAGAAAACAGGAAACAACCTAGGAACCTGCCAGAGAGGGCCTCTCAAAGCCTCTGCCCTGCAGACAATCAAAGCAGACGCTGAGACAACTGTTTGGCAGAGTGCATGGAATCTTATGTAAGAAGTGGGAAATAGTAAGAGCTGGAGAGGGCGGGAACTACACAAGAAGAGCAACAGAACCAGAAAATTTGAACACAGGGAACTTCCCAGAGACTCATACTCCAACCAAGGACTGTTTATGGAGATAACCTAGAACCCCTGCACAAATGTAGGGAAAGGCAGCCCAAGAAATTTGAAGACAAAGATATTTTTTTTCTGTTGGATTTTTAACTTTAATGTAACTTGAGTGAATGGACTCAAACTTTAATAATAAAGAAGTCCCAACACTCCTCCTGGTACCCTTTATGCCAGGGTTCACACATATTTGTTAGTATGGTTTTCTTTTTATGACTGAATGCAGAATTATATAGGAATAACTTAGCTCATTATATAAAGTGAGATATTTGGTTTTTAGAAGTCCTCTTTTCATTCTTATTCTTTGATTCATCTGATTTCATAATATTAGTACAACTGAATTTTCTTTTACCCACACACAGTAAGAATTAAAGATACAGATAGCCATTTACTTAACTCTATTAAGATAGTGGAGATCTTTTCTATTAGCCAGAAGCAGAAAGATACACATGGTATAAAGTCACTTATAAGCCATATAGGATAAACATACTAAAATCTGTATACCTAAATAAGCTAAACAACAAAAGGATCCTAAGGAAGAGGCTTAATCCTCATTGAAAAGGACAAACATGATAGAATTGAAAAGTAGCAGAAGACGGGGAACAGGACAGGAGCCCTCCACAGAGAGACTCTGAAAGACTCTACCCTGCAGGGTATCAAAGAAGATGCTGAGACGCATAGCTAAACTTTGGGCAAAGTGCAGGGAATCTTATGGAAGAAGGGGAGATAGAAAGACATGGAGGCTACAGGAGCTACACAAAGAGACCAATAGAGCCCAAAAATCTGGATTCATAGTGTCTTGCAGATACTGATGAATCAACCAAAATCATGCATGGAGAGGACCTACACCCCATGTTTATATGTAACCCATGAGCAGCTCAGTCCCCATGTAGGTTTCCTCGTAAGAGCAGCAGGGTAAGATACTGGCATGAACTTGGTTAGCTTTGATCACCTTCCCCTGGCCAGTTGGTCTTAATAGGCCACAGAGAAATAGGATCCAGACAGTCCAGATGAGAACTGATAGGCTAGGGTCAGATAATAGGGGAGGAGGAACTCCCCTATCAGTGGACAGGGGAAGGACATAGGAGGTGAAGAGGGATGGAAGGTGGGACTGGGAGGAGATGAGGAAGGGGGCTACAGCAGGATTCAAAGTGAATAAATTGTAATAAATATTACTAATAAAGAAAAAAAGTAGTGGAGATCATGATATGCAACCCATTTCTCACATGAATCTGAATATGGATTAGGAAAATAGAAGAAATTTATGTAGGTTTTTTAATTTTTTTTTTTAATTTCATACTCCCTTTGGATACTTTGCTAGGTCAATGCTTGTATTTATTGTTAACAATAAAAGACCTCATTTGTTTTCAGAAATAATTCACCTCTACAAAAACAAAAATCCTATCGAATATTTATAGTGTGGCTAACTGGGAGTTTTGATGAATGCAAACAAAGTAGCCAACCAAACTGGGAATATTAGAGATTCCAAAATCTCTTCTGTTGCATGTCAGCCTTCGACTTTTAGGAATGTTGTGTAAATATAATCTTCTCTTCTATTTATTTTTGACATTTCTCTTTTGCCCCAATTTTATTTCTTTTGGGAGAGTAAATTTTAAATAATACATTCTAATTGATTTTATATGTAAGAAACTTTAAATATAAATGAAGAAATTGTAGATGGCTCAGTTGTTAAAAGCTCTAGCTGGGCAGTTTTAATTGCTTGAGTTCCATCCCAGAAGCCACATATAAGAGTCAGATGTGGAAAATGCATTTGTAGTCCTAACACTCATGCAGCAAAATAAGAGGTGCAGACAGGAATTAACACAGCACATGCAGGAAACAGCTAAACATATTAAGTACTAAAATGAAATAATTTTATATTTATTTGTTGTTATTATTACATTTGGTAGATCATTTATAAAACTCACAATGGAATTCCTAACACTGAAATTATCGATAAGTTAGATATTATTCAAGAGATATTAATTATCAGGTTTAATAAATAGAGAAGAGGGGGATTCTTTCTAATTGGCCATCTGCTAATTAACTTAGAATTCAATACAACCATTGTGTGGATAAATGACTTTCTTCTGACTTAAAAATAGTGGATTAAGTGGAAATGTAAATACAAATTCCTTAGATTCCTTATATATATATATATATATATGTACACACACACACACACACACACATATATATAGTGTTAGTTGTTGATTCAACTACCCAGGCTTATTGAAATCATAGAAACTGTAGGAAAAACTACAGCCCTCACTTCATTTATCAGCATAAGCCCTAATTACAATCTAATGTTTCCTTTATACCCACTAATAAGTTTAATCCTTACCTGTGATCAAGAAAAAGAAAGTCTTTGTAACTGACAAACAGAAAAACACTACCAATCAAAATGTAGTTATGGAACCCAATCTCAATGGATGCTTCTACAAAACTACTTCTGCACCCTGTTCTCAAGGAACATTGCAGAAGAGGACGAAGAAAGATGGTAAGAGGCTGTGTCTCTAAGCTATACCCATAAATTCTCACATACTTGATTGCATAAACACAAGCTCCACAAGGACATTAGTAGACATGCTAAAGTCTGGATGGGGAAAAGAACCCATGAACTCAATTTTATACAATGAATTATGCAAATAAGGAAAGCTGAGAGCTGGAGAAAAAGTCTTCCTCAGGGAAGAGTATAGCAACTGGTTATCTTGATGAGCTCTGAATAAATACATACAAGGAACTGAACAGGTTATACTGAGGTATATAATACATATATGAAAATATAATATATATATATTTGTTTGTATATGTATATGCATGTGTATATGCATATGTGTATATACATAAGTTCATGTTACGACAATTCATGAAAATATAGGTAATGAATTTAAAGAATGCAAGGAGACACATATGGGAGAGTTGGGAGGAACACTGGGAAGGAGAAATGTAATTCTATATAACGCCAAAAATAAAAAAAATAAATAAAAAGGAAAGTTTTTGATGACAGTATTTAAAATTGTAGAAAACAAATCCTTTGCATGCTAATAAAAATAAAATAAAAGAATCTATGAAGATTGTTACTAATATTCTTCAGGAAGTTTTAAGAGTAAATATTTTAATATAAACATAAATGATGGTAAAATGTTATCTGTTCACACATTTCAATGTATCATTGAACAATATTTTCTCTCCAGTTTTTTTTGGCCTCCCCAACCATATAACTTCTTTTCTTTAGTTAGTTCCTTTCTTCTTTCACGTATTTTTAGAATTTACATAACAAAGAAGACACCAAATATATTTTTCTGTGCTACTGTTTTGAAGCTAATATTATGACCTGAAATTCCATCATTTTCCTAACGTGACATAATTTGATTCTCTATTACTGAATAAAAATCTACTGTGTTAAATGCACATTATTCATAAATGTACTGATGTGAATCTAAGATGATTTCATAAGTTGGTAATTGAGAATAGAGGAAATGTAGTCCTTTAAAAAACAACAAAGGAAATTAAAAGAACACTTTTATAAGACTTGATAACCAAAAATAGGATTTCTATGTTTTGCATATGTACTGTACAAAGGACTATATTTGTAAATAATATAACCGTGATTTAGTTACCATTTTAACCAAAATGCTGCAATGTTATGTATCAAATATATTCCTAGTTATTCCAGACTTTGTCAAATTTACAATTAACACCAATCATTATACTACTAAAAAAAAAAAAAAAGAGTTGCCTAACTGCATGCATGTATATATTTATTTTGAATTTTTCTAACAACAATGACTGCTCAAACTTTTTTTTCCTTTTTTATTATCATAATTTATTACAATTTACTCAGTTTGTATTCCAGCTGTGGACCCTTCCTTCATCTCCTGCCAATCCCATCCCCCCTCTCCTCCTATGCCCGTCCTCTAGTCCACTGAGAGCAAAGGTCCTCCCCACTTCTATTTGACCCCAAAAGGGGAACAGGGACTGTCTCTGGCATGAACTCAGTGGCAGGCTCGCCGATTACCTCCCCCTGGGAGGTACAGCCTTGAAAGCCCCCAGAAGTCACACTCTAAAAATATCAAATTATTACTGACATATATTTTATTTTTAATATAATTTTAAACAATCACATACAGTGTACATGAATCTTACTGAACAATGAATTTATTTAATCTGAATGATTTTAAATATGTTGTGACTGTTACTTGTCAGATATAATTAAGAACTGAAGTTTAATTAAAACAGCATGATATCTTTTGGACAAAAATTGTCTTGTAATTAATTTATTTTCAAAATGTATGTTGAATTTCACTGAAAAAATTATTTTCTCATAGCTGTGTCTGATAATCTTACCATAAAACTTATTGAAGAAAGGATTTACTTTGTCTTATGTTTTATTAGATAGTGTCCATCATAGTGAAACCCATGAAAACCCAGTTGCAGGAGGTTGCAGTAGCATGAAGTTAGTCATTAGGAAGCAAATACTAGAGATCATAGAGTCCTGAATTGGACTGGGTAACAATCCCTTAGAAATTCTCTAAGTGACCCCATTCTCCAGCAAGGCCCTAATGCTTAAGTGTGTCACAGCGCCACAGCCTTCCAAAACCGTGCAACCATCAGACCAAGTGTTTGGACACATGAGCATGTGCTAGTCATTTTGTCATGAAATGTAATGTCCATCAATAATCTTCAATATTACATATATGGCCTGGAGGTCTAAGGGACAAACAAGATACATATTAGCATAGCAAAAGTGCTCAAGATGAGATGAATTAATAAAATATTATGTCTCTCTTTTGAACTCGAAGGTCTATACCACAAATTGAAACATCCACAGATTTAACTTTTATCAATCAATAGAGTCTTCTGTTATGCTGTTCTAAGACTTTATAAAGTTTGATGTGATATTCTGTACATATGTGGATACATGTGTACTGTAATGCACCAATGGGAAAATAAATAGCCAGTGTTGATACTATAATCTCTCAGAAGGTGTTATTATTGCTAGGAAAGCTGTAGTCTCTCAGGTATAACCTACCACATTCACCTACAAAATTAACATAATAGTAAGCTGACTCCTAATCACATAATTATATCCATAGATCAATGCATCTTTTTACACGCATCTAATAAACTTCAATTTCCAGCAGATGAATATTGACAACTTCACAAAGAATAGTAAATAGGGGACTTCACACCCCTCCTCGGGAGATTATGAGACAGAAATAGTTTAAAAGCCAAAGGCAGTGACTACAAAAATAGTGCCTTTGAACCCCTGCTCGGATGTAGCCCATGGAAGCTCAGTATCCAAGTGAGTACCCTAGTAAGGGGAACAAGAACTATTTCTGACATGAACTCAATGGCTGGCTCTTTGGCCTTCCCCCACCCCCCAAGGGAGGAGAAGCCTTCCTAGGCCACAGAGGAGGACATAGCAGCCAGTCCTGAAGATACCTGATAAACTAGTGTCAGATGGAAGGGGAGGAGGACCTCCACTATTAGTGGACTTGGAAAGGGGCAGAGAAGAGATGAGGGAGGGAGGGAGGGAGGAAGGGAGGGATTGGGAGAGAATGAGAGAGGGGGTTATGGCTGGGATGCAAAGTAAATAACCTGTGATTAACATGAAAATTGTAAATATTAATTAATAAAAAGAAGAAATGGTGCCTTCTGTACAACACATATGCACTACAAATATTGTAGCAGCTTGCACAAACCTGGCAGTTCTACCTTTGACTAAAACAAAACACAGAGAATGAAGTAGAGCAAGAATTTACATCCCTAGCTATGAAGCTATTGTTAAGTTTTAGATTTTGGAAGAGGGAAAGATAGTTTTCCCCAAGAGTGCAGCCCCAGGTAAACAGACAAGACTCTAGTAAAAGACCCCACTCTAAATTATACTTAGGCAGTAGAAAGAAATCTTGATTTTTTTTTCTTTTTTAAAATTTTTATTATTAGTTACAGTTTTTTCAAACTCTGTATCCCAGCTATATCCTGCTCCATCATTCCCTCCCAATCCCACCTTTCCTCCCTCATCTCCTCTCTGCCCCTTTCCAAGTCCACTGATTGGGGAGGACCTCCTCCCCTTTCATCTGACTCTGTTTTATCAGGTATCTTCAGGACTGGCTGCAAAGTCCTCCTGTGTGGCCTAGCAGGACTGCTCCTCCCTTGGGGGAGGGGGAGATCAAAGAGCCTGACATTGAGTTCCTGTCAGAAATAGTCCCTGTTCCCCTTTCTATGGGAAACCAATTGGTTACTGAGCTACCATGGGGTACATCCGAGTAGAGGTTCTAGGTTATATCCATACATGATTCTTGGTGGAGTGTCAGTCTCAGAAAAGACCCCTGTACCCAGATATATTTGGTCCTTGTAGAGCTCCTATCCTTTCCACATCATACTAACTCCCCCTTCTTTCATATGATTCCCTGCACTCTGCTGAAGGTTTGGTTATGAGTCTCAGTATCTGCTTTGATACACTGCTAGGTAGAGTCTTTCAGAGGCCCTCTGTGGTAGGCTCCTGTCCTGTTACTTGTTTTCTCCTATATCAAATGCACATCCCATTTGTCTTTATAAGTGAGGTTTGATTATCTTACCCCATGTCCTCTTTCTTGTTTATCTTCTTTAAGTTTATAGAATTCATTATGTTTATCATATCTTATAGGTCTTTATAAGTGAGTATCTATGATGTGTGTCTTTCTCTTTCTGGGATACTTCACTCAGAAAGATCTCTTCTAGATCCCACCATTTGCCTGCAAAATTCATGATTTCCTCATTTTTGATTGCTGAGTAGTATTCCATTGTGTAAAAATACCACAATTTCTCTGTCCATTCCTCTGTTGATGGACATCTGGGTTGTTTCCAGGTTCTGGCTATTATAAATAAAGCTGCTAAAAACATGATTGAGCAAATGTCCTTGTTGTGTACTTGAGCAAATTTTGGATATATGCCTAGGAGTGATATAGCTGGGTCTTGAGGAAGCACTATTTCTAATTGCTTTTCAATTTCATGAGGTCCCATTTATTGGTTGTTGCTCTTAGAGCCTGTGCTGTTGGTGTTCTGTTCAGGAAGTTGTCTCCTGTGCCAATGAATTCTAGGCTCTTCCCCACTTTTTCTTCTAACCGATTTAGAATATCTGGTTTTATGTTGAGGTCTTCGATCCAGTTAGACTTTAGTTTTGTGCAAGGTGATAAATATGGATCTATTTTCATTTTTCCACATGTGTATGACTTTTTTAAAGAAACATATTTTAGTGGGAATTGAAGAAAGTACGGATTGGAGAAGAATATGAAGTGAATAAATATAATGAATATATATCTATAACTTTCTTGCAGAACTAGTAAGTATATTTTTAAAATCAGCCTTAACTAAATCATTTTTTGTTTTCTTTTACAGATATGTATACACACTTATGTATATATCTAAAACTAAGTACAAAATCTAGTGAAATTATAAACATAATGTAGATTTCTTGGATTGATATAGTTATATGCTGCTAGATATAGTGAAGTTTCATTTATAGAGTTGTTTACACTCATACAGCAAACAGATTGCAAGTACTATTTCATTACTATGACTTGTATTATGTGAAAACTTTGTTCATTATTTTAGGTACTTGGTAAATTATTTCATAAAATTATAAATATTTACATCATTTTCTAATGACAATTTCAAGAACTGTGCTTCAATAGTAATGCTAAATTGACTTAAAAGAGTTACAATTCTAAAATAATTGTGGAAATTGTATTTTGTCAGCCATCTGCTGTCTTTACATGACCACATTCGGGCATCTTTCTGAGACTAATTCACATTCTGCATAACACTTAGAACATGCTTTGCATTCAAACCATCTCCTAATTACAGAATCAGCCTGAGTGTGTTCAGTATGAATCAATTGCTTCTTCCTTTGAAGATACTGCTGTCCCTGAAACTGAAATTGTGAATCTAGTGACACATCCTGTGTTGTTGGCAACATTGCCAGTGAAGTATTATTGAGTTCAATTTGGCAGCAATTGGTTTCCCATCTTCAGAAGATATAGTATAGGGTAGGAATTTCGGCAGAGATAGATTTAAGCATAAAGAGTTTCATATAATGTAAAATATCATGGTTTCAGTGATATTTGAATCATAACTTTTATTTTCTTCAGTCTAGTATTTTCAAAGAGACTGGTGTTTAAAATGACTTTGCATTCAGGGTTTCTTAAGTTCATCATTTTTATGATTGCAGCTTACAGCATTAATTAATTAAAAAATATTTTTACAGAACATTTGGATTCTTTCCTAAAACAGTATGATTCACAACTGCCAATAAGGAGGAAAACACATGCTAAATAAATTCCAAATATTGCTGTATCTTATTGCCTTATTACACTCATGGCATGTAGTAGTAGTCTGCAATAAAGTCCTTTATGAAAATATGAAACCATATGTTATGGTGGTGGTTGATTGGTTTATCTGCAAATCTATGTGGGTACTCTGTAGTTGAGTAATATCATTTTGGTGCTCTCTCTGTCCGTGTGTGTGTGTTTATAAAAGGAAATTTACTTCCTGTCTTTCACTTTAAGAGTTTTGATAGTCCCATAATTATTGTCTCTATGCTTAAAAAGTAATACTTAGTGTTGTCACATTTAGATTATAAATATTACATTTACTGTAAAAATATTTTCTAACCATGCTGGCCATGCTCAGATTATGCTATTTTTTCATGCTTTATTATTGCACTTAATGATAAAATGATAAAAAAAAGAGAGGTCACCATGTGTACTAGAGTTTAGGCTGAAGGCAAGGATCCCCCAACAAGAATCTATTGGGCTATATTGAAGCAGAACATCTACCTCTTCTCCACAGTTGGAGAGAAATATTTATTCCATAATATAAATGATACTATAATTAGGTCCAAATGTAAATGTTGCTTCTTATCCTTTGCAATAGCCAATTGCATTTTTAGGGGAAAAGTCAAGCTAATCTATAAAGGCTTCCAATCCCTTTGTAAACTGTCTCTTCTTTATCTCTGCCTTCCAGTGTTACTTTCAATGTAACTCTAAAATAAATCCACATGATGAGTTCCTTATTTGGTCAAGACAATTTAACTTTAGTACTTGTCCCAGTATTTCACAGAAATTGAACAGCTACCACAAACTGTATAGAAAGATAAAAATATGTTTTCTGTAGCAACACACACTACATAATCATTTCAAAGAATTTGAATAGTATTTAAGCGAAAATGCATACCTTATCACTTTGTTTACAAAAGCTAAAAATGTGTTGTAAGCTGGTCCTAAGAGCAACAATCAATAAATGGGACCTCATGAAACTGAAAAGCTTCTGTAAAGCAAAAGACACTGTCATTAGAACAAAAAGACAGCCTACAGACTGGGAAAGGATCTTCACCAATCCAACATCTGACAGAGGGCTGATATCTGGAATGTATAAAGAACTAAAGAAGTTAAAAGGCAATAATTCAAGTAACCCAATTAAAAATGAGGTATGGAGGTAAACAGAGAATTTTCTGTAGAAGAATATAGAATGGCAGAGAAACACATAAGGAGATGTTCAACATTCCTAGCCATCAGAGAGATGCAAATCAAAACGACCCTGAGATTTCACCTTACACCCATCAGAATGGCTAAAAATAAAAAACTCAAGTGACAACACATGCTGGAGAGGCTGTGAAGAAAGGAGAACCCTCCTTCATCACTGGTGGGAATGTAAACTTGTACAACCACTTTGGAAATCAATCTGGTGCTTCTCAGACAATTAGGAATAGTGCTTCCTCAAGACCCAGCTATACCACTCCTAGGCATATACCCAAAACATGTTAAATACACAACAAGGACATTTGCTCAACCATGTTTGTAGCAGCTTTATTTGTAATAGCCAGAACCTGGAAACAACCTAGATGTCCATCAACGGTGGAATGGATACAGAATTTGTGGTACTTTAAAAAAAAAATGGAATACTACTCAGCAATTAAAAACAAGGAAATCATGAATTTTGCAGGCAAATGGTGGGATCTAGAAAAAATCATCCTGAGTGAGGTATCCCAAAAGCAGAAAGACACACATGGTATATCCTCACGTATGTAGACCTATAAGGTAGAATAAACATACTAAAATATGTATGCCTAAAGAAGATAAACAAGAAAGATGTCCAGGGGTAAGATGATCAATCCTCATCTAGAAAGACAAAGGGAATGGACATTGGAAAGAAGAGAAAATTACAGGACAGGAGCCTACCACAGAAGGCACTTGAAAGACTCTACCTAGCAGTGTATCAAAGCAGATGCTGAGACCAATAATCAAACCTTCAGCAGAGTGTAGGGAATCATATGAAGAAGGAACTAGTATATCTTAGAGGGTACAGTGAGCCCCACAAGGTCCAAATATACCTGAGCACAGAGGTCTTCTATGAAACTGTTTATTCAACCAAAGACCATGAATGGATATAACCTACAACCCCTGCTGAGACAGAGCCCACGGTAGCTCAGTATCCAAGTGGGTTCCCTAGTAAGGGGGACATGAATTGTTTCCGACATGAACCCATGAGATTCCCCTCCCTCCTGAGGGAGGAGCAGCCTTTCTAGGCCACAGATAAGGACATTGCAACCATCCTGAAGATACCTGATAAGCTAGGGCCAGATGGAAGAAGAAGAGGACACCCCTTCTCAGTGGACTCAGAAGGGGGTAGGGAGGAGATGAGGGAAGAGATGAGGGAGGGAGCGGAGATTGGGAGGGAAAAAGGGAGAGGGCTACAGCTGGGATACAAGTGAGTGTATAAAATTATTTAAAAATAAAAAAATATTAAAAAAAATGTGTTGTAAGAAAACGTAGCATTGAAGCCTACTGAAGCATATCCATGAAACATTCACAAAGTAGATCCAAAAGCTATTTTAGAGGGTTATAAAAGCAGAATGCTATTCTAATAATAGAAGATCAATAAAACTATTTTCCTACAAAGGGCAAGAGATCTCATGGAAGAACAGGGAGATGGAAAGACCGGAGTTCCACAAGAAGGCCAACAGAGCCAAAAAATTATCTGGGTTCAGGGTGTCCTGCAGAGACTGAAACTTCAACCAAGGACCTTGCATGGAGAGGAAACAGACACCCTGATCAGATGAGGCCTATAGGAAGCTCTGTCTCCATGTGGATTCCCTAGAAAGGGGAGGAGGGGCTGTCTCTGACATGCACTCAGTGGCTTGCTCTTTCATCCTCTCCCTCTGGCTACGTGGCCTTTTTAGGCCGCAGAGAAAGTGGATCCATACAGTCCTGTGGTGACCTAATAAGCTAGGATAGTGTGGGAGAAGGACTTCCCCTGTCAGTGAACTAGCAGAGGGACATGGGGGATGAGGAGGGAGGGTGGGACTGAGAGGAGATGATGGAGGGGGCTACAGCCAGAATACAAAGTGAAAAAAAAAATGTAAAAATAATAATAATAAAGAAAAAATTTAAAAACTCTTCTTTTTAAATTTGCCTTACATCCCTCTTGTAGACCCCTTCTTTCTCTCCTCTCATTCCAGCCTTCCCTCCCTCTTCAACCTATCTTTCCTCCTCTCTCCACAGAAAAGGGGAGCCCATGATCCTACTAACCCACCCCAACATGTCACATTCTACTTTGAAAATAATTTTAAATAGATAAAATATATTAATAAGCCTGTTTCAAACTTTTGCCATATATTCATCAATATTTAAATTAATTAAATTAAATTAAATTAATTTTAATTTTAAATATTGATGAATATCCTGTAAAAGTTTGAAATAGTAAGGGGAACAAGGACTATTTCTAACAGGAACTCAATGACTGGCTCTTTGACCTCCCCACCCTACAAGGGAGGAGCAGTACAGTTAGGCCACAGAGGAAGACTTTGCAGCCAGTCCTGAAAATACCTGACAAAATGGAGTCATATGAAAGGGGAGGAGGTCCTCCGCTATCAGTGGACTTGGAAAGTGGCAGGGAGGAGATGAGGGAGGGAGGGTGGGATTGAGGAGGGAATGAGGGATACAGCTGGGATACAGAATTAACAAAATGTAACTAATGAGAAAAATAAAATAAAAAACAAACAAACAAAAAAATTATTTATTTTTTTAAGAAGATTATACTATTCATTAAAAAGAATAAAGTAATAAGATATGTTATTTTAAGGAGAAAAAGAAAAGAGAGGAGGAAAAGAATTTTAGAAAAGAAGGAGGAAAAAGGAAGAAAGAGTGAATAGACTGCTCTCAAATTCCATATGTAGTCAAAGTTGGCTTTTGCCCAAAGTCTTTGAATTACTATTGTGTAATGAAATGTCAGCAAAGACCACTTTTTTGAAAAATACATTTTCTAAAATTCTTTTCTACTCAAAACTGGGTCCTCCCTCTTATGAGGGTTTTTCTTTGAAATACCCTGGTCTAAAGGAGTTCCTGTGGATGGCCAAGATGTCCTTGGACACCGTCTTTCAGGAGATATAATGAGCCAGGAGTGATAAATCTCTGCAGCTGGAGCACATGAATACAAGTGCAACAGTCCTTTACCATGCAAGTTCACTCTGATGTCATCCCTTCTCAGATATGTTAGCTGAGAGAATATACAGCAAGCATCCGTTCCTTTCACTTCTTTATATTTTATTTAAAGTAAATGGATATTTACAAGTCTGTAATCTAACATCAGACTATCTAACTATATAACTATCTAATTCATTAATTTTCTTTAAAGTAATCTATAATATTTTTCACAGTCATCTACAGTCTCTGCTGATTTCTTGCTTATGAAGTGGTTATGTAATCTCCAACTTCCTGGCTCTTTGAATTTCATATTTTGTTAGTTTCCTGAATACTTTTGTACTGATATACATACAGATCTTTCTTTCTTTCTTTCTTTCTTTCTTTCTTTCTTTCTTTCTTTCTTTCTTTCTTTCTTTCTT
>REGO01001286.1:136464-155267 GCA_010120015.1 Rhombomys opimus
CATAGGTGTGTTTCTTGGATGCAACAGAATGATGGATCCTATTTCTGCAATGATTCTGTTAGTCTGTGTCTTTTCATTGGGTAGTTGAATCCGTTGATGTTGATAGATACTAGTGACCAACTATTGTTACTTACTGTTGATATGGGGTTGGTGGTGTCACTGAGTTTCATTGCTTGTATTCTTTGATTGTTTTGTTGTGTAGTAATCTATTTCCTCTGTTTCCTTAGATGTAGTTGTTTTCTTTGGTTTGGAGTTTCCCTTCTAGTAACTTCTGTAGAGCTGGGTTACTATGTAGATATTGTTTAAATTTGGTTTTTTCTTGGAATATTTTGAATTCTCTGTCTATGTTGATTGAAAGTTTTGCTTGGTATAGTAGCCTGGGTTGGAGTCTGTGGTCCCTTAAGGACTGTATGATTTCTGTCCAGGCCCTTCTGGCTTTCATAGTTTCTGTTGAGAAATCTGGTGTGATTCTGATAGGTCTACCTTCATATGTTACTTGGCCTTTTTCCCTTGCTGCTTTTAGAATTTTTTCTTTGTTCTGTAGGTTCAGGGTTTTGACTATGATGTGACGTGAAGAATTTCTTTTCTGGTCTAGTCTACTTGGTGTTCTGTAGGCCTCTTTCATGTTTATGGAGATCTCTTTCTTTAAGTTGGGAAAATTTTCTTCTATAATTTTCTTGAAAATATTTTCCGGACCTTTGAGCCTGATGTCTTCTTTTTCTTCTACTCCTATTATTCTTAGGTTTTGTCTTTTCATAGTCTCCTTGATTTCTTGGATGTTTTGTGTTTGGTACCTTTCTGATTTTTTTTTCTTTGAGAGACGTGTCATTTTCTGCAAGTGTATCTTCGGCGCCTGAGATTCTTTCTTCCATCTCTTGTATTCTGTTGGTGATGCTTACCTTTGTAGTTCCTGATCTTTTCTCTATGTTCTCCCGCTCCAGGTTTTTCTCTATTTGTGTTTTCTTTATTGATTCTAATTCTGTTTTCATGTTTTGCACCATTTTTTTCATCTTTTTGAGTTTGGAGTCCTGCTTTTCAATGACAGCTTCTATTTTTTTTTTTTTCCTTTCCTGTCTATATATCACTAATTGTGCCTCTACTTCTTTGGCTATAATTGCCTGTATTTCTATGAGAGTTTTGTTTATTTCTTCTTTACTTGCCTTTATTTGTGTGGACATTTCTTTGAGAGCATGGTTCATTTCTTTTTTGTTTGCCTCAATTTTCCTGGTCATTTCTCTGAGAGCTCGATTTGTTTCCTCTTGGTTCCTCTCGATTTTTTGGCTTTTTCTCTGAGGGCTTTGTTCATTTCATCTTTATGGGCCTCTAATAGCTGGAAAAACATAGTTTTGAGGTCGTTTTCTTGTATATCTAGTGAATTGAAGTGTCCATTGGTTTGTGGGGTTGCTGGTGAGGTCATTATGTCCTGATATTTGTTGGGAGTGTTCTTACGTCTGCCTCTAGCCATCTGGTTATTTATAATCCTCACTGTTTGTTCCTCGAGTTTGTAGTTCGAGCTATGATCTCTCTTTCTGTTTTCTGGACTGTTTTTTCAGGAAGATGAGTGAGGTTCACTGGTTTTGGAATGTGCACTGTGGTTTCAGGTTTGCCTAAGTAAGAAATGTGAGGCTAGCGCTATTCGCATGCACTTTTAGCGGGCGCAGTGTGCATGCATGGATTCTCTGACTATTGCAGTAGCCTGCAGTCCACTATTATACAGTTCTGTCTGAGATCCAGGGATTGTTTGCCTGGATTACACTGGTGGACCCACAAGGCAGAGGCTTCAGCGTTGGGGTCGCTATCCCAAGAATGGCCACGCTAGGGGTGTGGGTGGCAGGGAGGCAGGGATCTAGTCTGGTTGCTTCTGTGGAGGGGCCCTGGGTCTGGGGCAAACTCTCCCTAGAAGGCTCACTCACTCTCTTGCAGGACCAGTTGGGTTCCCCTTGCTCTCTACTCTCTGACTTGGTCCTGCTGCGGTAAATGCGTGAATAGGGTAACAGTCAGCTCTGTGTCACTGTGGCAGCAGGACTCGGTGTCCACCTTTCCTGTGTGCTGCCTCTCTGTCCTTTCCCTCTGCCAGGAGGGGTTATGTTGACTGGTCCCGGGGTAGCGGGAGAAAGACTTGGGTTGAGTGTTCTCAATCCCAGATCCCAGGCCCAGATCTCTCTGCCAGAAGCAGCCTGATGGTAGAACCTATGTTTGCTGATTCCAAGAGAGTACCAGGTATGGTTGAGTGTCCTCAGATCCAGAGCTTGGGTTTCTCTGCCAGGGGCCGCTGGGTGAGCTGGAGAGGGGGTGCTCTGTTCTGTGGCCGGTTGCCTCTCTGTCCTTCCCCTTTGACCTTCCCCTCTGTTAGGGCAAGCTTATGGCGGAGCTCTCAGGGGAGTGCCAGAAAGGGTTGTGACTTCTCAGTCCTGATCCCTGAGCCAGGTTTTCTCTGCCAGGGGTCGGGGGGCCGCTGGTGGTAGGACTTGGTGTTAGACCTCATTGCGCTGGACCCAGGAGAGTCTCGGGACGTGTTGAATGGCCACAGTCTCAGATCCTGAGCTGAAGTTTGTTTGCTAGGAGCAGCCAGCAGCACTGGGGTCTGGGTATTGTGAAGCTGCTGTTTGCCCCTCTATCCCTCAGCTCAGCTGGGGTGGGGTTATGGCGGCGTTCGGAGAGTGCCTGAAAGGATTGGGTTTTCTCAGCCCTGATCTCGTTTTTTTGTTTGTTTGTTTGTTTGTTTGTTTGTTTGATTGTTTTTTTGTTTTTGGTGGGAGCTACAGCTCTCGCTGGGGCTGGGGTACAGACAGTGTGGTCTGTGGCAGGTTCTGCTGGATGCCTCCTGCCTCCTCTGAAGAGGGAGTAGGGTTTTGGGTGCGGGGAAGTGCCCAAGGATTACCTCTCAGGGTGTCTCCTCCTGGAGGAGTCTGCCGTGACCTGATTCTAGAAGAACTCAGATCATGGTTAGTCTCTTTCTTCTTGGAAGTCTACATAACTCTGTTCTGGGTTGATCAGCCCCTTAACTCACCAATTTCCGAGTTGCGGGTCCTCTCCCCTTCAGCTAAGCTGCACACTAGCAGCCACCATCTTGGAAGTAAACATATAATTTCTTAATTACATAACATATACTTTTATATGCTTTAGTTTCTCATACATTCTATTTGAAGCATTATTAAAAAATAAAATGCATCATAGTTATTTGACAAGCAATTCTTTATCCCATAATCTTGACAACATTTTATTAGGAGAACAGAGAACAAATGACTAATTATTCAGTGTGTTGATGTATTTTTAACATATGTTCTCCTATTATCTGAATGATAATTACGTTCCTTCATTGGTACATATTTAAATAAGGTTCCCTAATTCAATAATATTTATAACATACAGTGACTATTGCACTGTGTCACAAAGATGTTTGTGAATGCTTTTGGAAATAAATAAAAATACTGACAACAGTGTAGACCCCAGCAGAATATGCTGCTTGCTTCCTGTCTAATTCTATTTAATGGGATTTACCACAGGGATACAGCTCAGGAAAAAGGCAGGCAAAATTGCTTCTTTTACTCAAAAGTCTTGGAAGAATAGGAAACCATACAGAGCTCAAAAGAAGAGAACCCATTGTGTTTTGTGATTTTTCTCATATTTAATTTTCTTTTTTCTTTGTCAGGAACCTCTGAAGAGTAAGATTCTTTTTGTAGCATTTGAGTTTAAGGGGAAAGCATTCCAAAGAAAGGCACAACACACGAAATGATAAATGCCCTGCTTATATCTTGTTAGTGAGATTCTTGAAAGTGCTTATAGCTTTGAGGTAGTGCAAAGAGTTTTGGGTAAATAATATTCTCAGTCGAGGGGATGTTGTGCATAGAGAGAAAATGTGTAGGCAAACTTAGAAAGTACACATCACAAGAAATGATTTTAAACAGGGAAGTCTCCCATTGAACTTACAGTAGGTCACATAACTAAAAATGCTTCTTTATTGATAATGACAGATGTTTAAACAACATTAAGGTGATGTGTACTCAAAGTATAAATTGAATTGTAATTCGATGTTTCAAATCAATCCAGTAATTCTACTTACAGAAAAGGGAATATTTGAGGTAAATCAAAATGGAATGCAAAGTTGCACAGTTTTATGATAATCATTTGACTTTTCTTAGTTCATAACTCTTAACAAATAAAGTTTTAAAAATTTTTTGACAAAAAATAACTCTGGCCTCTCAACAGATAGTGTTCTTTACCCATTAAATATCAAATGGTTATAGGTTTCAACAATACCCAAAGAGGTCCAACATCTGTCCCTTCTTTCTACATTATTTGTTGAGTAATTTCCTATTTTAAAAGGCATGTCAATATCTTTCAAAAATAATTTTTTTAATTTTTTATTTAACTTTTATTAATTACACTTTATTCATTTTGTATCCCCCCATAAGCCCCCCTCCCCTCCCGGCCCCACCCTCCCCTGCCTTTCTGCATGCATGCCCCTCCTCAAGTCCACTGATAGGGGAGGTCCTCCTCTCCTTCTTTCTGATCTTAGTCTATCAGTTCTCATCAGAAGTGGCTGCATTGTCAGGGTTCTAGGTTATCTCCATGAATAGTCCTTGGTTGGAGTATGAGTCTCTGGGAAGTTCCCTGTGTTCAAATTTTCTTGTTCTGTTGCTCTCCTTGTGGAATTCCTGTCCTCTCCAGCTCTTACTGTTTCCCACTTCTTACATAAAATTCCATTCACAATAAATTTTTTAAGAGTAATATGTACTGTGAAGAGAATAAGATAGAATAGGTACAAAGAATAATGATGAAAAATTGAGGGGTATGGATTCTTTGGTAATAATGGCAAAAATATTCAAAAGTTAGGCAAAATTTAAAGTTTTCAATGATGAGCCTGTTTCTATATTACAACTCAAGTAGTCAAGAGTAGAAAATAATTTGTGTAACAGTTTTTAAATAGAATGTTTTCAAGTTTTGAACATTGTC
Source organism: Rhombomys opimus (assembly GCA_010120015.1). Classification (NCBI taxonomy): domain Eukaryota; kingdom Metazoa; phylum Chordata; class Mammalia; order Rodentia; family Muridae; genus Rhombomys; species Rhombomys opimus. The sequence continues at coordinate 141,421 of REGO01001286.1, forward strand.
TTCCAACCAAACAAAATCAAGGCAAAACATACTTTTTTTTCCTAGTAACTGTATGCTGTTTTTTCCTCTTTTATTATTAACATATATGTTTATTTTTATTATTAGTTTTTTATTACATATTTATTTATTATTTATTACAATTTATTCACTTTGCATCCCGGCTGTAGCTCCCTCCCTTGTATCTTTCCGTTCCCTCCCTCCTTCTTTCTTCTCTCCCTATGTCCCTCTCCTAGTCCATTAATAAGGAAGGGCCTTCTATCCTCCATCTAATCCTAGACTATCAGGTCTCATCAGGACTGGCTGAATCATCTTTCTCTGTGGCCTGGAAAGGCTCCCCTCACCCTCAAGGGGGAGGTGATCAAAGAGGCAACCACTGAGTTCAAATCAGAGATAGCCCTTGCTTCCCTTACTAGGGAACCGACTTGGAAACTGAGCAGCATATGGGCTTTATATGAGCAGGGGTTCTAGGTCCTCTCCATGCATGCTCTTGGTAGGAGTGTCTGTCTCTGCAGGGCCCCCTGGGTCCAGGTTTATTGGCTCTGTTGTGTTCTTGTGGAGTTCCTGTCCTCTCCAGGTCTCTCTATCTCCCTCTCCTTCCATAAGCATTGCAACACTCTGCCCTAAGTTTGGCTATGAGTCTCAGCATCTGCTTCAATACCTTATTAGGTAGAAGCTTTCAGAGGCCACCCTGTGGAAGGCTCCCATCTTGTTCCCTGTCTTCCAACATCTATCTTATTTGCCTTTCTGAATGGGGATTAAGCCTCTTCCCTAGGGTCTTCATTGTTATTTAGATTCCTTATGGCAAAACATATTTTACAAACTACTGAAGAACACTGGTAAGGAAGAAGATCTAAAAACAAAGTTATTTTCCTTCAGATGAAGCTTAATTTACCAACAATACAGGAGGAATTTATACAGTTTAAATTCTTTTTCCCCCTTTCTCATTCTTTCTTTCTTTTTTTCTTTCTTTTTTTCTTTCTTTTTTTCTTTCTTTTTTTCTTTCTTTTCTTTCTTTCTTTCTTTCTTTCTTTCTTTCTTTCTTTCTTTCTTTCTTTCTTTCTTTCTTTCTTTTTCTTTCTCTTTCAGTCTTTCTCTCTTTTCTTTGAGACAGGGTTTATCGGTGTAATCTTGGTTTTGTAGACCAGGCTGGCCTTAAACAAAAAGAGATCTGTCTGGCTTTGCCTCTCAAAGTGCTGCAAATATAGCTGTGTGCCACTGTGCCTGGCACAATTTAAGTTTGATCTTAGCCATTCTGATGGATGTGAGGTGGAATCTCAGAGTCGTTTTGATTTTCATTTCCCAAATTACTAATGATGCTGAGCATTTCTTTAAGTAATTCTCTGCCATTCTATAGTCCTCTGTTGATAATTCTCTGTTCAGTTCTGTACCCCATTATTTAATTGGTTTACTTGGTTTGTTGGTGTTTAACATCTTGAGTTCTTTACATATTCTGGATATTAGCCCTTTGACAGATATAGTGTTGGTAAAGATAATTACCCAGTCTGTAGGCTGTCATTTTGTTCTGATGACAGTGTCCTTTGCTTTACAGATGCTTCTCAGTTTCATGAGGTCCCATTTATTGATTGTCAATCTTAGAGCCTGTACTGTAGGTGTTCTGTTCAGGAAGTTGTCTCCTGTGCCAGTGAGTTCACGGTTCTTCTCCACTTTTTCTTCGAACAGGTTTAGTATGTCTGCTTTTATATTGAGCTCTTTGATCCATTTGGACTTTAGTTTTGTGCAGGGGGATAAATATGCACCTTTTTGCATTTTTATACATGTTGATATCTAGTTAGATGAGTATGAGTTGAAGATGTTATCAACATACTCTATTGTTGTGAGAATGAGAAAATAGGCTGGAACTGACTTGGAAATTTCTTCCCCTCTGGTTAGTTTTCACAATGCCTCTGGAGCAAAACGTAACTGAAGGTCTTACTTAGCTATGAAATTTGCATGCAGCAATAGCAACCTGTCTTGCAAGATTTTCCACCAATGCAATAATGCTAAGGCTGTGACAGAGGTAAGCAACTACTTTGTTTTTATTAATTACACTTTATTCACTTTGTATCCCCCCTGCAGTTGTCTCCCTCCTCCAGTCCCAATCCCTCTCTTCCTCCACCCTCTGCATGCATGCCCCTCCCCAAGTCCACTGTTAGGGGAGGACTTCTTTTCCTTCCTTCTGATCCTAGTCAATTAGGTCTCATCAGGAATGGCTGCGTTGTCTTCTTCTGTGGCCTGGTAATGCTGCTTCCCCCTCAGGGGAAGGTAATTAAAGAGCAGGCCAATCAGTTCATGTCAGAGACAGTCCATGTTCCTATTACAATGGAACCCACTTAGACACTGAACTGCCATGGGATATATCTGTGCAGGGGTCTTACATTATCTCCATCCATTGTCCTTGATTGGAATATTAGTCTCAGGAAAGACTCCTGTGCTCAGATTTTTTGGTTCTGTTGCTCTCCTTGTGGAGTTCCTGTCCTCTCCAGATCTTACTGTTTCCCACTTCTTTCCTAAGATTCCCTGCACTCTGCCCAAAGGTTGCCCATTATTCTCAGCATCTGCTTTGATAGTCTGCAGGGCAGAGCTTTTCAGAGGTCCTCTGTGTCAGGCTCCTGACTTGCTCCCTCTTTTCTCCTTCTTCTGATGTCCAGCCTCTTTGCCTTTCTGGATAGGAATTGAGCATTTTGCAAGAGTCCTCCCTCTTGGTTAGTTTCTTTAGGTGTACAGATTTTAGTAGGTTTATCCTATATTATATGTCTATATTAGTGAGTATATACCGTGTGCATATTTCTACTTCTGGGATAGCTCACTCAGGATGATCTTTTCAAGATCCCACTATTTACCTGCAAATTTCATGATTTCCTTGTTTTTTTATTGCTGAGTAATATTCCATTGTGTAGATATACCACAATTTGTACATCTATTCCTCCACCGAGAGGCATCTGGGCTTTTTCCAGCTTCTGGCTATTAGAAATAAAGCTGCTACAAATATGGTTGAGCAAATGTCCTTACTGTGTACTTGAGAATCTTTTGGATATATGCATAGGAGTGGTATAGCTGGATCTTGAGGAAGCGCTATTCCTAGTTGTCTGAGAAAGCGCCAGATTGCTTTTCAGAGTGATTGTATAAGTTTACATTACCACCAGCAGTGCAGGAGGGTTCCCCTTTCTCCACAACCTCTCCAGCATGTGTTGTCTCTTGAGTTTTTGATCTTAGCCATTCTGATGGGTGTAAGGTGAAATCTTAGGGTCGTTTATATTGGCATTTCCCTTATGACTAAGGACATTGAACATTTCTTTAAGTATTTCTTTGCCATTTGATATTCTTCTGAAGAGAATTCTGTTTTGCTCTGTACCCCATTTTTTAATTAGATTACTTGATTTTTTGCTATTTAACTTCTTTAGTTCTTTATATATACTGGATATTAGCCCTCTGTCAGGTATAGGGTTGGTGAAGATCATTTCCCAATCTGTAGACTGTCGTTTTGTTCTGAGGACAGTGTCCTTTGCTTTACAGAAGCTTTTCCGTTTCATGAGGTCCCATTTATTGATTGTTGCTCTTAGAGCCTGTGCTGTTGATGTTCTGTTCAGGAAGTTGTCTCCTGTGCCAATGAGTTCAAGGGTATTCCCCACTTTTTCTTCTAAGCAGTTTAGTGTGTCTGGTTTTATTTTGAGGTCTTTGATACACTTGGACTTTACTTTTGTGCAGGGTGATAAATATGGATCTATTTGCATTTTTATACATGTAGACTTCCAGTTAGAACAGCAGCATTTGTTGAAGATGCTGTCTTTTTTTTTCATTGAATGGATTTGGCATCTTTGTCAAAAATCAGGTGTCCATGATTGTGTGGATTTATATCAGGGTCTTCTATTCGATTCCATTGATCCACCAGTCTGTTTCTATGCCAGTACCATGCAGTTTTTAGTATTGTTGCTCTGTAGTACAGCTTGAAATCAGGGATGGAGATACCTCCTGAAGATCTTTTACTGTAGAGAATTGTTTTAGCAATTCTGGGTTTCTTGTTGTTCCATATGAAGGTGAGAATTTTTCTTTCAAGGTCTGTAAAGAATTATGTTGGTAATTTAATGGGAATTGCATTGAATCTGTAGATTGCTTTTGTAAGATGGCCATTTTACTATATTAATTCTGCCAAGCCATGAGCATGGGAGATCTTTCCATTTTCTGATATCTTCTTCTAATTCACTCTTCAGAGACTGGAAATTTTTTTCATACAGGTCTTTGACTTGCTTGGTTAGGTTCACACCAAGGTTCTTTATGTCCTTTGTGGCTATTGTGAAGGGTGTTGTTTCCCTAATTTCTTTCTCAGCCCTTTTGCCCTTTCTATACAGGAAGGCCACTGATTTTTTTGAGTTAATTTTGTATCCAGCCACTTTGCTGAAAGTGATAATCAGCTGTAGGAGTTCCCTGGTAGAATTTTTGCAGTCACTCAGGTATATTATCATATCATCTGCAAACAGTGATATTTTGACTTCTTCCTTTCCAATTTGTATCCCCTTGATCTCCTTCAATTGTCTTATTGCTCTAGACCATATAGTTTGTCACAAAGCAAGCCTCAACAGATACAATAAGATTGAAATAATCCCTTGTATCTTATCTGATCACCATGGACTAAAACTGGACCTCAATGACAAAAATAGCAAAAGGCCTACACACACATGGAAACTGAACAACTTGCTTCTAAATGACAGGTGCGTCAGAGAAGAAATAAAGAAAGAAATTAAAGACTTCCTAGAATTCAATGAAAATGCATGCACAACATACCCAAACATACACAATGAAAGCAGTGCTAAGAGGAAAGTTCATAGCACTAAGTGCCTTCAAGAAGAAAAATCGAAACATCTCATGCAAGCAACTTAATGGCTCACTTAAAAGCACTAGAAAAAAAGAAGCAGACACACCAAAGAGGAGTAGACAGGTGGACATAATCAAAATCAGGGCTGAAATCAATAAATTAGAAACAAATAAAATAATTCAAAGAATCAATGAAACCAAGAACTGGTTTTTTGAGAAAATCAACAAGATAGATAAACCCTTAGCTAAACTAACTAAAAGGCAGAGAGAAACTATCCAAATCAACAAAATCAGAAATGAAAAGGGGAACATAACCACAGACACTGAAGAAATCTAAACAATAATTAGTTCTTACTTCCAAAGTCTATACGCCACAAAATTTGAAAATCTAAATGAAATGGACAATTTTCTTGACCGATTCTACATGCCAAAGCTGAATCAAGACCAGGTAAACCAATTATATAGTCCTATATCCCCTAAGGAAATAGAAGCTGTCATCAAAATCTACCATGCAAAAAAAGCTCAGGGAAAGATGGTTTCAGCGTCTAATTCTACCAGACATTCAAAGAAGAGCTAACACCAATACTCTACAAACTATTCCACAAGATAGAAACAGAAGGAACACTACCGAATTCATTCTATGAAGCCACAGTCACCTTGGTACCTAAATCTCACAAAGACCCAACAAAGAAAGAGAATTTCTGGCCAATCTCTCTCATGTACACTGATGCAAAAATACTCAACAAAATACTTGCAAACCGAATGAATCCAAGAACATATCAAGGACATCATCCAGTACAACCAAGTAGGCTTCATCCCAGGCATGCAGGGGTGGTTCAATATATGGAAATCCATCAATGTGATCCACCACATAAACAAACTGAAGGAGAAAAACCACATGACCATCTCCTTAGATGCTGAAAAGGCATTTGACAAAATCCAACATCAATTCATGTTTAAAGTCTTGGAGAGATCAGGGATACAAGGCACATACCTGAATATAGTAAAGGCGATATACAGCAAGCCTATAGCCAACATCAAACTGAATGGAGAGAAACTTAATTCATCCCCACTGAAATCAGGGACAAGGCAAGGCTATCCACTCTTTCCATATCTCTTCACCAACTACTTTTTAATCGTATTTGAAAGCTCCTAAACAGAAGGGATTTTCCTGTGCTAAACTCATAGTTAAGACAGTTGTTTTGCTTACCATTTTGTTAGCTATTTCATTGAGGAGGATGAAAAACCAGACTATGTACTTTAAAAATCTTTCTTATTTTTTATTATTATCATTTATTACAATTTATTCAACTTGTATCCTGGCTTTGGCCCTCTCCCTCATCTCCTGCCATTCCCACCCTCTGCCCTCTATGTGCCTCACCTAGTACACTGATAGAGGAGGTCCTCCTCCCCTTCCATTTGACTCTCCTAGTACTAACCATGCCTGACCTTGCTTAGCTTCTGAGATCAGACGAATTCAGGAACATTTAAGGTGGTATTGCTGAAGACAGATGCTCAAATATCATTCGGAAGGCAAATGCAATACACATCTGAAGCAGGAGATGACAAGGAACAGGACAGGAGCCTACCACAGATGGCCTCTAAAAAACTACTGATCAAGATATTGAAGCAAAAACAGAGACTCATAGCCAAACTTTGGGTAGAATGCATGGAATTTTATCAAAGAAGGGGGAGATATAAAGACTTGCAGGTGATTGGGGACAGGACCTCCAAAAGGAGACCAACTGAGCCAAAAAACTGGGCCCTGGGAGGTCTGCAGAGATTGATACCCCAAACTAGGACAATACATGAAGAGTACTTAAATACTCTGCTCAGATGTAGCCCATAGAGTCGTTCTCCAAGTGGGTTCCCTAGTAAGGGAAACAGAGACTAACTCTGGCTTTAACTCAGTGGCCTACACTCTGATCACCTCTGCCTGGTGGGTGCAGCCTTGCCAGGCCACAGAGGAAGACAATGCAGCCAGTCCTGATAAGACCTAGTAGGCTAGGGTCAGATAGCAGGGGAGGAGGACCTCCCCTATCAGAAGGAAAAGAAGAAGTAAGTGTGGATTTGGGAGGATATGAAGGAGGTGGCCATATCCAGATAAGAGTAGACTTGGAAAGGGGCTTGGGAGGAGATGAGGGAGGGGGCTACAGCTGGGCTACAAAATGAATAAACTGTAATTAATATAAAATAAAATTAAAAAAATTGTAATCAATAATAAATAAAAGAATAAATAAATCTTTATCCAAAGACTATACTGTATATCCAAATTTACTGTATTTCTCAGTACTAGAAAACAAAGAAATTCATTGGTATAATTTCAGCATTTTACATCTCATTATTTTAAGCTAAGCTTCAATTTAGTGTAATTTTAATCTTTTCATAGGTAGATTTTTCAATTGAAAATGTGGGAATCCGTGCATTTGTCTTATTAAACACTGTCAGATATGGGAAAAGGGCTGGGACAATTGCTTAATCACTCAATCACCTGCTGCATGAACATGAGAACCCGAGTTTGAATCCGTAGTTTCAATCTAAAGTTAGCATGGTGGCAGACATATGGAAATCTAGTGGTTATCAGGTTGTATACTTTGTAGTACATTGTTATGCAAGTAAAATAAATTAATGACCTGTCTCAAATATATGGTGGAGTATGTAATGGAAGTCACTAAATTTCACTCATGCAAACAGACATAGACCTATACACACAATTATAATAATAAATATCTAATTAAGGAAGTAAACATTTGCAAAAAGTAACTAGTCTAACATTTTGATATTCTTCATTGTTATGGAAGTAATATTAATAATTACTAAAGCGATATTTTATTATAAAGTCATACAATGTGATCACGTCATCTTGACACTGGAAAATTTCTATTATTAGCTCTGAAAAATATTTAAATACTGACATAGTTCAATATTTTGGTCAAGATATTCTTAGTTGGTTTTTCACTGTTTTGTTATAAATGAACTCAATTAAAGGAGACTCTTAATTGCTGCTTTTGTACCATTTCACTTACGAGGAATTACCAAAGCCAGCACAACAACAGGAATAGGACACCTTTTCCTGTTAAAGCATCTGGTCACAGAGAAGAATTTCTCCCTTAAGAACCATAAAATTCTTCAATTTGACAGCCAAGCAGAAAAGGTGAGAAGAAAATAAACAGCACAGCTAACAGGAGCTGTCATCATGATGAATGCTGATGAGCAGTAATTAATGTGGATTCTCTTAGGCGAAGCTCATAGGTCTAAGCCTTGCCCACTGACTTAAGGATGAGAAGCTGTAAAAGTAGGACCAAAGGAGTGAAGAAGAAACCAGAGCCAACACTACTTTTAAACCCAGGAAACTTTCACATGTCTACCCCTCTAGGATGGTTCTGAGCCCTTCATTTCTAGAGCCGGTGAATAATTAGGTATCAATAAAGGTATGAATATGTCCTGTGTATAGATAATTCTATTCACTCAGTATGCAACTATTACTCAACATAGAGTAATATATAATTTGAAATATAATCTAATTTCTTTTTAATACCAGTATTATAATCCTATAAAATCATTGTTCTATTTTCAAATTTCATTAAATTATTTCAGTAAAGTTCTGTATAAGACCTAATAATATGAATAATCATTAATATTTGTGTATTAGAATGCTAACGTAAAATGTATTAATGTATTAGTGCTCAGCTAGTATAATGCTAGAGCACAGATATGCTCAGTTTACTATGATTTTTGAGGTATTATTAAAGCATTTGATTTTTTTTAGCTACTATTTTTTTTGATAAAGCAATGGCTTCAATAAATTATTCATGCATAAGATGAAAAATAGGTGATGGGCATATTCTACATTAAATATTATCATACAGGGATTTGTGACCTGTTAGCCTGAAGCTTCCATTACAAGTCAAGACATTTTTCCCCGACATCTTTTCCATCTCTGTGTTTATTCACTGAAATCTGGAAGAAATCCACAAGGAATATTTAGCAATCATTATTTTATGAACTATAAATCTTTTATCAGAAAAATACACTGACGATAAAGATCGTTTTGAGCACTTGGACAGTAGCCACTCATTATAATTCTTCTTTGTGCTGCATGCCACAGTTTTGCTACATACAGAAAAAGAATATCTATGCTGATACAAGAAAGAACAATAGGAAAAGCATTTTAGTTAGCAGTAACAAAACATGCTAGTGACAGCAGGATGGAATCGCCTGTATGAACAGTTCAAAGGTTACTCTTTGACCATATTCCTGTTACTGTAAATATTCTAAGACTAAAAATTCTGGGGCTTATGCATTCCCCTCCCCCAAGACATGTACAAGTTCTTTACGTGTTTGGCTGCATGTGGATGTCAGAGGGCAATTTTTAGAAGCCAGCTGTCTTTCTGCCATGTGGCTTCTTGGAAGCAATCTCAGGCCACCAGGCTTGAGGGTAGGTGCCTTTATGTATTGTGACATCTTGCTGCCACATGGTGAGCCATCTTTATGATTATTAACGTATTTCAGTGACAAATTGGTAAGACTTACAATGATATTTCCATACATGAATATACAATGAGATGGTCCTATCTCTGTACTTTATACTATTCCCCTATTTTCCACTTTCATGGCTGTAATAATCCCTTCTTTCAAATGCCTTTCCTTTTCCCTCTTTTTTTTTAATTAAAATTTTATTTTTATATTGATTACAGTTTAATTACTTTGTATCCCAGCTGTAACCCCCACCCTCATTTCCTCCCAATCCCACCCTTCCTCCCTTATCTCCTCCCTGTCCCTCTCTAACTCCACTGATACAGGAGGTTCTCCTCCCCTTCCAGCTGACCATAGCTTATCACATCTCATCTGGACTGGTTGCAATGTCCTCCTCTGTGGCCTATCAAGGATGCTCCTCCCTCCGGGTGGAGGGGAGGTCAAAGAACCAGCCACTGAGCTCATGCTTGAGACAATCCCTGCTCCCTTTACTAGGGAAACCCACTTGTATACTGAGCTGCCATGGGCTACATCTGTGCAAGTGTTCTAGGTTATATCCATACATGGTCCTTGGTTGGAGAAACAGTCTCAAAAAAGAACCATGTGCCCAGATATATTTGGTCCTTGTGGAGCTCCTGTCCTCTCCAGGTCTTACTAACTCTCCCTTCTTTCATATGATTTCCTGCACTCTGCCGAGGGTTTGGTTCTGAGTCTCATCATTTCCTTTGATACACTGCTAGGTAGAGTCTTTCAGAGGCCCTCTGAGGTAGGCTCCTGTCCTGTTACTTTTTTTTATCCTACTTCCAATGTACATCCCATTTGTCTTTCTAAGTGAGGGTTGATCATATTACCCCGGGTCCTCCTTCTTGTTTAGCTTCTTTAGGTGTCCAGATTTTAGTATGTTTATCCTATCTTATAGATCTAGTATCTACTTATAAGTGAGTATATACTGTGTGTGTTTTTCTGCTTCTGAGATATCTCACTAAGGATGATCTATTCTAGATCCCACCATTTGCCTGCAAATTTCATGATTTCTTTGTTTTTAATTGCTGAGTAATATTTCTTTGTGTAAATGTACCACAGTTTCTGTATCCATTCTTCAGCTGAGGAACATCTAGGTTGCTTCCCAGTTCTGGCTATTACAAACAAAGATCCTACAAACATGGTTAAAGAACTAAAGAAGTTAAAAAGCAACAAATCAAGTAATCCAATTAAAAAATGGGGTACAGAGCTAAACAGAGAATTCTCTGTAGAGGAGTACAGAATGGCAGAGAAACAGTTAAAGAAATGCTCGATGTCCTTAGCCATCAGGGAGATGAAAATCAATACAACCCTGAGATTTCACCTTAGATCTATCAGAATGGCTAAGATAAAAAACTCAAACGGCAACACATGCTGGAGAGGTTTTGGAGAAAACAGAACTCTCCTCCATTGCTGGTGGGAATGCAAACTTGTACATCCACTTTGGAAATCAATATGGTCCTTTCTCAGACAATTAGAAATAGTGCTTCCTCAAGATCCTGCTATACCATTCCTAGGCATATATCCAAAAGAAGTACAAGTACACAACAAGGACATTTGCTCAACCATGTTTCTTTTTCATCTTTATAGTACATTTTAAAGTTATTATAATGAAAGAAATAAGAGAAAATTATTTTTCTGTATCCAGCTTTTTTTCACTTAACAAAATCCTGTGGATTTACTCTTCATGTTTCAGTACACAATATTCCTCCTCTCTTTGTGACTGAATACTAAGTCGCCATGTGTATATGATATGTGTTGGGATACACAGGGCATGATGAATGTATGAAGGTCAGGGGAAAACTATGTGGGATTCATTCTCTCTTTCTATTTCCATTAGGTTCCAGGGATGAAACTGAGGTCAGGGTCGTGAGGTAAGAGCTTTATCAGTTGAGCCGTTTTATTGGCCCTTATGTTGTCTTTTACATGTGCAGTTCTATTCAGGTGGATGTTCATTCACAAATGGTCACATCCTATGATAGTTTTATTTTCAGTTCTGTGAAAAAAGTAATTCTGTCTGTAATGGAACTCCCTTGCTGTTTGCTGCATTAACTGGACCTATTTCTTTTCTCACCACTACTGTATAAGTGTTCCTTCTTTTCCATATTGTTGCCAGTATTCCTCATTTTATCTTATTGTAAAACTCAGCTCTGATAAGGTGAATTTTTATTATAGACTTGATTTGTGTGTCCCTTATGACCAATGATACTGAGCATTTTCACAATTCTTTTAACCATAGAAACATTTTCTTTGAAGACATTTTTATTAAGTTTATTGAACATTTTATTCAGATTAACTTGATTTTTTTATTGTTTGACATGTGTTCTGGCTATGTCAGGGTAGGTTGGTACACATGAGGAGAGGAGGGTGAAGTGGAGGAAAGCAGTGTGAGTGTGGGACTGAGAGGAGAGGAGGGAGGGGCCTGCAATCAGGCTGTAAGGTGAGTTAATACATTAATTAATGGAAACAATTCTGACTGACAGTCTTATGTTAGATTATTAGCAGGAAAAGTCATTCTTCTCTGTACATAGTCTACTCTGTTATTTACGTTGCTATGCAGAAGTTTTTACTTTGATGCAATCTCATCTCTATCCTTGCTTTTACTCCCCACGTTATTAACATTCCTCTCAAGGAAAGTATTGCTAGTGTCATGTCTTGAAGTATTCCAAATGTTTTTTTTGTTTGTTTGTTTGTTTGTTTTTCTAGCAATGTCACAGAATGGAGACTAACATTAAGGTCATTGATCCTTTTGAAGTTGCGTACTTTACAAAGTGAGAGATGAATATCTGACTGAAAACTCCTACATTCACCAGCATGGTTTTCTTCTTCCATCCTTTCTTTCTTTTTTATTCAGAGCCACTAACAGAAGCATGGATCTGAAGCCATCGTGGGAACAATAAAAAGTTATCAGGGACTACACCACAGACACACACAAAAGTGAGTTCTCCTCTTACACTCCAGGGCCACCATTAACTCCGCTGGGTGTAGAGAAACCCTGTGAGCTCCTTCCACACTTAGGGTTGCATGTGTATTGTCACATTCTTCTGCAGGTCTATGGAGGCAACCTCAACAGTTGTGAAACCATGAGCCAAACATGTCCTGGCTATATGACAGCTTTCTACAACTTGCCACCATATATTTTTGGAGGTAAATGTGTATTGGAGGTAAACAGAAATATGCTTTCTATTTACTCTTTTGTGTTGTTTTCTGAGTCACATGATATGTGTACACTTTTAATCTCTAACCATCAACAGTCACTTTTTATCAAAATCTTGACCGGCCATGTGTTTCTGTTAGAGGTGGTTCCCTAAAAAAGAAAGCTTCTTCGATTAAGGCTGATAGTAGCACAAGTCTGGGAATATAAATATAATATGTAAGAGGCACTCTGACAGTATGTTTATTTGGAATACAAAAGGAGTAGATTCACCACCTAATGCATTTGATCTCTCCAGCAATTAGTAAGTAGTTGGTTACACACAACAATCATATTATTATTGAACCAGTAAAGACTTTTGCCTGGCAACTTGGTATTTAGCAGGCAATCTGATGCAGAGGTTGTTGCTGACTTTTCTTCCCCATATTGTCATACCAACTTCTGGCATTATGAAGGCTAGCCAGCAAGAAGGAGTCTTATGTCTCTGTTCTAACATTGTTTCTATGTTCTCTGTAACCAAGATATGTGAAACTTTACAGCAATCAGGTCTTACCTCCTATTTCTGTTGAATAATAAATGTTAATGGCCATAACCTATAAAGTTTTGGTGGCCTCTAGGGCTTTCCTTACCAACAACTGCTGGCACTGATTTTCATGTGATAATGCGTCTGTTCTGGGAAACGTGTCTGTTTGTGGGCTTGACACATGGATAGTACCCTCATGCAACATCATTTTGTTTTAAAGAAAATGAACTTGTATTCCCTGTCCATATCTATGCTTCGACCTTGCCACTGTCTCTATTTTTTTTTTATAAAGCATGTGTTCTTCCATCCTAATACCACTCTCCTTAAGAACCTTTCCAAACCATAGCCCCTGTATAATTTTCAGGTCTCTAAAGGACTTCTAATTTTAAAAAAATTTAAATGAAATTAATTTTAAATGAAATTAATGCAAGTATACAAGTTTATCCATACTAAGATGGAGACTCCTTTGGGAATATGCCCAATTACTATAGAGTATTTCTGTTGATTTATGTAGTAGTTCTCTTTCTCTCTCTTTTTTTTTCTTTCCTGATTTTTTTTTGAAAAACATGCAGACTGGGTTCTGAAGTGGCTGTACTAGTTTACACATCTCAAACAGTATATAAATATATTTCCTTCCACACACATAGGAGAATTTGTTGTTATTTATGTCCTTGGTGATGCTAATTCTGGCTTTTGTGAGGTAGATAAGAGGAAAATCAGTTTTTATAGTGATTTATAGGCATTTTTATTTCTTCTATTGAAATCTCTCCTCAAGTCTCATCAGGACTGGCTCCATTGTCTTCCTCTGTGGGCTGATAAGGCTGTCTCCTCCTCAGGGATTGATGCTCAAAGAGCCAGTCACCT
>REGO01001287.1:6349-17763 GCA_010120015.1 Rhombomys opimus
TATCTTCCATGTGATTGTAGAGGTTGCCAAGTTGACAACACTAACCATCACAATGTCAAACCTAAAAAAAAGGATGCTGATTTTACATTAAATTCAAATAAAAGTAAATTTAATTGATCTGAGGGTTTATTCAAAGTGAGTCGATAGTTTTTAATTCTCAGCTTATTTACACATATCTGATCCTTTTGCTATAGCTAATATGAAAATATCATCACTAAATATGGATAAAGCCTGGATAGCCTGAATAAACCCAGTATATTGTTTTGTAATATAAGACTCTCTTATTCTGTCATTGGTTCTGATTTTTGACAGCCACAGACTTCAGCCTAATTAGAATCCAAGTTGTTTCTTGAACATATCTCTTTGAGAAGAGTATTTGCATCCTCTGTTACCATGTCAAGGAAACAAAATTTCAGGTAAAATAATTCTTTAAGATTAAAATTCTTAGTAACTAAATGGCCATTTGCCTGACAGTACTCCTGATAATATCTTGAAAGCCTTTCCTTCATTGTTTCTTCATTTGTAGTTTTGAACACATGAGGAGATTTCATCATTGCCTCGAGCTGATCCACCGGTATTTCCCAGTCCTCAGCCAAACTCTGCAAGGATGCATCATCCACTCCAAACACAGTTCGATAGTGCTTCATGCTTTTCTTAAGATTCTGCACATCACTTTCCAATAAGAGCATCAGTGCAGGGATCATACTCAGCAGGTTATTTGCAAAGGCTTCGAGCCAAATTCTTTGCTTCAGAGACTCCCGCTTCTTTTCAATGACTGCATCTTTAATATTGGGCAAGGAGAGCATAAAATTGTGTCGCTTGTGTACAGGAAGGTCATTTACCAGCCTGTCCATCAGGATTGGGAAATCATAGTCATGTATATTTCTGTTGGAGATCAAGTAGATGGGTGGTTCATTAATATTCTTCTCCTTAAAGTTCTGCTCACAGTTGCTGCGGATCTGCTGCAGGACTTTTTCTCGGTCAAAGGTTTGTGGCCTGCATTCCTCTTCATTTCTTAAGTCAAAGTCCACCTTAGTTCTCACAAAATAGTAATCCTTCTTCAACATGCTGATGGCTTTGGCAAGTTCTATATCGATGCTCTTAAAGCGTGTGGCACAAATAATAATGAAGAAGTCATACTCATTGAATTTCATTTTCTCCAGATAATCTTTTGGTGGGAAATTTGTTGTTCCAATGCCAGGCAAGTCCCAAAAAACCACATTGGGAATACTGGGGTGTTTGTATGGGTGTCTCCTCATGGTCATTTCCACCACTCCAACCTGAGCTGCGCCTTCTTCTTCATGCCCAATTCCTCTCATGGTATTGATGAAGCTAGACTTCCCAGATCCAGACTCTCCGGTCACAGCAACATTGAGTGAGGTACTATCAATTTCTTTTAATGCATTGTTGATTGCAGCGTTTGCCTCCTGGATGTTGCCATTTTTTAGTCTTAATTCAACTGAAGCGATAGTTTCCTGGGGAATGATACCATTTTGTGTCTTAAACTTCTTAAAATATGCAGCGAAGCTGGAGGCCAAATCTTGGTATTCAGGCTTTTGTGAAGCAAACAGCTGACCCATGACTGAGCACAAATAATGGCACTGGAAGAAAGAAGGGCGAGTATGAAATTTAAAATCTATATGTTAGTCAATTTCAAGTACATTGCAACATACCATCCTCAAAGTTTGTAATTATGGATAAAAACTCCCACTCGATTTCTTCTACACACTTGGGACTTTGTGTCCTTTGGCTAACATCATCCACTTTCTCTCTTCTCACAGCCTTGCCAACCTTCACCCCACTTTCTACTTCTATGAGTTTGACTCCTGTAGATTTCACCTGTAAGTGACAGAGTGTGTTTTTTCTTTCTGCAGGTAGCTGAGACCACCACACGAGATTTTAATGGTTTATTCTCCACTGTCTCTTCACTGATCCATCTTACCTTTTCAGCCTACTCTGTACCTCTGTGCTATGCAGACCACATCAGCAGAGGTGTTTCTCCTTCTAGCTTTCAATATAATCAGGCTGTCATAAGCTCCCAGTTGTCCTGCTTGAGCTGCATGTCTGATCATAACTGCATCCATATTTTTTTTTTAAATAATCTATGCTATTTGGCCTTTGTGAACTGTCAGTTCTCATGGTATTTTAAAGGAACATATTTTCTTACTCTTTCTTATTCCTTCTGCTTGGACCTGGTAACAGCCCCTCATACTTTCTGGCCTATGTTTGTCACACAGTCCCTTATTTATCTGTTCTACCTGTTCAACATTCTAGAGTTGCTCTTTTACTGAAGTCTCTTCATTTGAACATTTATTTTTGAAGCCTGCCTGATCTGTAATAGATATCAACTTTCCAATATAGAGTTGGATTGAAGGCAAATGTCCAAGCCTCCCTCTGAGGTAAAATGGGACAAAACTTTGCAAAGTGTATTGCATATTTATATGAGGTGTAGTGTCTGCCAGTCTAGTCACTAGTGCCATAAAGGTATGTCCAGTTTCCTTTGAAGTCACCTAGCCTCCCCGAATAATTGAATCAGTAGCTAAGCCAGGTAAAGTACTGTAAGGCACATCACCCATCCCAGCGTACGTCTGGTTCACAGATGGCACATGCAGGTTATCTGCAGTATTAAAAACTATCACAGAAAGCATATGCAGGAGACAGGAAAAAGAGTAGTCAAGGCTGAGTTAATATAGACGATAGTAGATGATACTAACTCCTGAAACTTGGATTGGACAGTCTGTCTTGAAACTCAGGCTGTATCCAGGGGCTTGACTTTATGGCTATCTCAGTGGGAAAGAGAGAATTGGCAGATACTGTGTCAGCTACTATGGGGACAACAGATGAGGAAGGACATCTTTGGGTGAGTTCTAAAGCAATCATAACCCAGGTTAGTTTTTCTGTGTGGCATTCCATAGTCCACTGAGACCTGGAAATGGGGAAGAAGATGCCATGAGCAAAGTATGCACTATCTACCTTCATGTGACACTATACACTATTACTTGTGTTCATATAAAATCTGGACATAAAAAAGGACAAAGAAATTTACACAAGTTTTAGAGAGTTTGAGGTTCAATAGAAAGTCATTTAAAGAAAATTTAGAAGTGAGACAAAGGGGCACTCACTCTCTCCCTTCCCCTTCTCTCTCTCTCTCTCTCTCTCTCTCTCTTTATCCAAGCATGGATGTAGAGTTGAAATATGGGAAGCAGGTAAGAAGGTATTGGGGATCATTGTAATAGAAATTTTGGTTAGTTTGTAAACTCAGCTGTTACGTAAATACCTTCTCTGTTTTATTCCCAAGTGTGGCATTTCAGTTTGTCCATAGTTTGTCCACAGGTGTTAATTGTCTTATTTGGGGCATGGCTTTTGCCAGCGGGTAACAGCCTTCCACATGAAGGCATGGAGAGGGGCATGGTCGAGGACTCTGAAGACATGAATTGAAAAAGAGAAGGTGTGCAGTGTGTGGTGTTGTCTTGTGGTGAGAGGCAGTTTGGAGAGATCTGAGAGATGGACGTGCTGTGCCAGGATCACAAGACCGTCAGAGACCACCAGGAGAAGACTTGATGCAAGAGCAAGAGAGCTTTAGAAAGAGAGAGCTTGAACTTGGCACCCAAGTCTCATTGAGGCAGCAGTAGAGAAGTGGGACCCTGAGCCCTTCGTGAGCAGGGCTTTTCAAGGAAAAACTGCAAGCAGGGGGTTTCCATGACAGCAAGCAGGAGTTTTCATTCCTTGACATTACAGGATTGGGTAAAAGCCATAGGGGCAAGGTGACCTTCTACTCAATCACAATTGCCATTCTTCTAAACTACACCTGGAATGTTGGGGAGAATTTTCGCAACCGATTCTCATTGATTATTGCCAGGGAGACTGTCTCTTTTTTCTATCAAGTATTTATTCTGTGACATTTCCTGAAGGCTGTTGCTAGGAGAGTTAACTTTGTTTTCTGCCAAGTGCACATTCTGTGATATTTACTGGTACCTGAGTTCTGCTCCTGGTCCAGATGGCTCCTCATTTCAAAATGGAGTCACCCAGGCTAACTTAAACTCTTCAGACAGTGTGGTGGGAGGAGCAGATAGATGGATAGAAATATGTTGGGGCACAGACTGCTGACTGCTCCTCCATCAGGGGGAGGTGATCAGATAGCCAGCTCGTGAGTTCATGTCAGAGACAGTCTCTGTTCCCATTACTAGGGACCCCACTTGGATAATGAGCTACCATGGGCTGCATCTGCACAGGGGTTCTAGGTTATATCAAAGAAAGGTCCTTGGTTGGAGTATCAGTCTTAGAAAAGATCCCTGTGCCCAGTTTTTTTGGTTCTGTTGCTCTCCTTGTGGAGGTCCTGTCCTCTCCAGGTCTTACCCACTTCTTTCATAAGATTTTCTGTGTTCTGCCCAAAGTTTGGCTATAAGTCTCAGCATCTGCTTTGATACCCTGTAAGGTAGAGCCTTTCAGAGGCCCTCTGTGGTAGGCTCCTTTCCAGTTCCCTGTTTTCTCACTCTTCTGATGTCCATCCTCTTTATCTTTCTAAATGAGGATTAAGGATCTTAGTCACAGTCCTGCTTCTTGATTAGTTTATTTAGGTGTACAAATTTTAGTATGTTTATTCTACATTATACGACTCACATCCACTTAGAAGTGAGTATATACTTTTTGTATCTCTCTACTTCTAGAATACAATCCAGATGCCCCTCAGCTGAGGAACGGATACAGAAATATTTTATAATTTGCCTAGATTTACTTTCCTTCCGACTTTTTTATGAATTGGAACTCATCTCCATTAGGGGTATATACTAGCAATAACACCTTACACCCATCAGAATGGCTAAGATCAAAATCTCAAGTGACAATGCATGCTGGAGAGGATGAGGAGAAAAGGAAACCCTCCTGAATTGCTGGTGGGAATGTAAACTTGTGCAACCACTTTCAAAATCAATCTGGCACTTTCTCAGACAGCTAGGAATAGTTTTTCACCAAGATCTAGCTTTATCACTCCTAGGCTTATATCAAAAATATTCTCAATTACATAACAAGGACATTTGTTCGACCATGTTTATGCATATTTACTCGTAATAGCTAGAACCTGGAAACAACCCAGATGTCCCTCATTGGAGGAACGGATATAGAAATTGTAGTACGTTTACACAATGCAATACTACTCAGCAATTAAAAACAAAGAAATCCTCCAAAATAGACCATATAGTTGGTCACAAAACAAGCCTCAACAGATACAAGAAGAATGAAATAATCTCTTGTATCCTATCTGACCACCATGAAATAAAGCTGGACCTCAACAACAACAACAACAACAAAAAAAAAAAGAAAGAAAAGAAAAGAGCCTACACACATGGAAACTAAACAACTTTCTACTCAATGACAACTGGGGTAGGGAAGAAATAAAGAAAGAAATTAAAGACTTGCTAGAATTCAATGAAAATGAAGACACAACATACCCAAACTTATGGGACACAATGAAAGCAGTGCTAAGGGGGAAATTCATAGCACTAAGTGCTTTCAAGAAGAAATTTGAAACATCTCATACAAGCTCATAATGGTTCACCTGAGAGCCCTAGGGGGAAAAAAAGAAACAGACACACCCAAGAGGAGTAGAGAGCTGGAAATAATCAAACTCAGGGCTGAAATCAATAAATTAGAAACAAATAAACCAATTCAAAGAATCAAAAACAAGGAAATGATGAAATTTGCAGGCATATGGTGGGATCTAATAAAGATCATCCTGAGTGAGGTATCCCAGAAACTGAAAGACACACACAGTATATACTTACTTATAAGTGGATATTGGACACATAATATAGGATAAATGTACTGAAATCTGTACATCTAAAGAAGCTAAGCAAGAAGGAGGACCCTGGGTAAGATGCTTACTCCTCACTCAGAAAGACAAATGGGATGGACATTGGAGGAAGGAGAAAACAGGAAATAGGACAGGAGCCTACCACAGAGGGCCTTTGAAAGACTCTACCCAGCAGTGTATCAAAGCAGATGCTGAGACTCATAACCAAACTTTGGGCAGAGTGCAGGGAATCAAATGAACGAAGGTGGAGATGAAAGACCTGGAGAGGAAAGGAGCTCCACAAGGAGAGTAACAGAACCAAATATCTGGGCACAGGGGTCTTTTCTGAGACTGATACTCCAACCAAGGACCATTCATGGATATAACCTAGATCACCTAGAACCCCTGCTCGGATATAGCCCATGTCAGTTCAGTCTCCAAGTGGCTGGCTCTTTGATCACCTCCCCCTGAGGGAAATCAGCCGTGTGAGGCCACACATGAGGACAATACAGCCAGTCCTGATGAGACCTGATCAGCTAGGGTCAGTGGGAAGGGGAGAAGGACCTTCCCTATCAGTGCACTTGGAGAGGGGCATGGGAGGAGATGAGGGAGGGAGGGTGGGATTAGGAAGGAATGAAAGAAGGAGCTAATGCTGGGATACAAAACGAATAACCTGTACTTAATATAAAATTAATTAAAAATTTACCCTTAAAGTCCATATTAAAATCCTTTTATACAATACAATATTGCAGTATCTTCAGGTTAAACCATCAAGATTTACTATTTTCTTTTAAACTTTTTATTTTATCAAAGTAATCTAATTGTGACCACAGATATAGGTCAGTTGGTAAAGTGATTTCTCAACATGAATAAGGCCTTTGGTTCAATCCCCAGCATCTTATCAAGTGTATGTGGTCCTGGATCCCTATAATGTTGGCACTCAGGACATAGAGTTAAGAGGGTCATGACTTGGAGGTCTTCCTTGGAACATAGTGAGTTAGGGACTAGCCTGGGCTACTTAAGACCCTATCACAAAAGAATAAATATCAAGTCCAGCAAGTTGGCCCTGCAGGTGAATACACTTGCTTCCAGATCTAAGGATGAGTTTGATTGTGGGGTATGTAATTAGTTCAGATCTCATATTTTGGCCCTTTATTCTCCACAAACCTGCCTATGAGACCTCCCAAGGCAGCACAATGGACCTCTTCATCAGTTCAGGAAACAGAAAATCCCTGCTGTCACTGTGAAACTCCTCTTTGTCTCACCCCTATTTAAACCCCATTTCTAAATCTATTCACAACTGACCATTCCTCCTAGGTTACCTTATTCCTGACTTCCTCAGTCTTTGATTATGTCATCCATATCACTGTATTTCCTGTGAGTGTTTTTATAACAACATGGATGATCAAACAGCCAGAATTATTCTGTTGACACTGAAGTCCTATCATGTCAAGGAAATTCTGAGAGAAACCATAAGGATTCCCATTTCCCCCAAAAATGTTCATTGTGTATACAGTGCATATGATACCTACATACAAGATACCTTTGAGTTTAATTATTACGGTTCTGGAGCCTCTTGTGTCTAAACTGAAACCACCCTGTTACTTTGGGCTGTTTTCTCATCTCAGGACTTTGTGCTTAGTGGCTGCTTCCTTTCCTTTTCCCAGTAGCCAACTGACTATTAACTTAATCTCCTTTCTCTGGGTTTTGCTTCAGTTAGGGAGGCTTTAGCATGAATATATGCATTGGAATGTAAAATTGTATCTGCCTCCATTATTCACCATCCTTTCATTGTGTCTCTGTTTCCCCAATAGCAATTGCAGCTACATAATGTGTTTTTAATTGGCTTAGTCGCTACCATCCTCCCACAGTATAATGAACCTCAGGTAGCAGAATGTGCTTTTGTCTTTCTCACTTGTTCACCACCAGCACACAGGTCTATGGTGGTTTATCCTCAGGGAATGAATGGGGAACATGAGGAATGCACTTGGACTTCCTTGTGAACATTTGGGTCATTACTGTAATTCAGTCAGGTGTGTGTGAAACTGAAGTCCCACACTCATGTGAGTGGCTGCCAAGAGTCTCAAGAAAGCACAAACCAGTCTAATGCAAAACAGGGATCTCCTCAGAACCATAGTGTGTTTATGATCACAAGTACATACATAGTCTTGCACAGAGAGCTCCTATCCAATCCACAGGACAACCGGAAAGCCCTGTGCAGGAAACCAGAGCTTCAGAACTTTGTTCACCCTGACTGTGGGCACATGCCTGGAAAGGGTGGGTGAAGAGAATGTCCTAAAAGAGAAGCTAAGCCTGGTTAAATAAACACCATACCTGGATTCCTCTTAAAGGAAACAGCCACCCACAGGAAACAGACAGAATCTCCCAGAAAGCACGCATGCTGTTCTCATCATTTCTGGTTTCCCTCTCCTTATTTCAGTTCTAGCTCCTGGTTTTTTGATCCAGGCTCCAGTGCAATACCTGTCTGCAAGGTCTTCCCACTGAATATGAACACAGGAGATGAGAAGGCTTCCACACACCAGCATCACACAAGGAAGCCTGCCCAGATGTCAGCTGTCACCAACCCTGACACAGCTCAGGTTCCTCACAGATGCAGAGAAGATGGTTAGCACTCATGCTTTGCAATAAAGAAAAACACAGTGAACACGAGTCTTGAGACAGATTTCCATAGTCACCTCCCTCAGAAGCAGCCAGCAGAAAGACCTCTTCTTCACAGGCCCACTTTCTAGGGAATGTGGGGATTACATAGTTGACTCTGAACTAGGAAGCAAGTTGAGCCTGAGATACAGCAAACCTCACACACTGCAGAGGTTTCCCATCACCTGACACGTCCACTACAACCATCTCAGGGAGAGGAGTAATGGACAAGCAAATCACCTGGACGTGTTTATCAAAAACAATACTGAAATCATTTCCCGTAGCTCTACCTCAACTTGAATGATTGGCAAACAGCTTCTACAAGATTATCCTGTCCATCAAAGCCTTGTAGTTTTCAAACTCAGGATGCTCACTGTGTGGCATGTTCCTACATGCCTCGTTACCTATCAGCTCTTTAGACAAAAGATCTGGTGAAGGTTAGAAGTTAGATCTGAATGCTCCTGACCACTTACCAGAAAATCCTGTGTCCATTGGATTCACACACTGTAGTTCAGCTGCGGAAAGCACCCTCCAAGGTGTGAGTCAGGTTACTGCATCCACTGCAGGACTTATTTATCCTTCTGCACCCCACCCCCTGTGTTGTCCAATCATGGGAGAGCATGGAGATAGTTGCTTTTCAGAATCTCCTGTATTTCCAAGAAGAGGAAAGTGAAATAAAACTAACAGTTGTTTTTCATTCCATCAACCCTTCATTTCTTGGCAGAAAAAGCAACACAGTCCTCAATATCCATGGTTGAGTAATGACTTGGGAAAAGATAGAGAACACAAAACAAAGTTTACTTGCTAGGCTGGAACTAGCTAGGCTTGAAAGATAATTTTCCTGATCTCTGACTCCACAAATGCAGGCTGAACTGAAGTCACACAACACACTTTCTGGGGTCCTGTGTTGATGCCAATATTCATGTCACCCAAGACACAACCCTTCTCACTCCCTCTGACTACAACCTTATTTCCTCACCGTTGAAGAATCCTGTTCCTTAATTCTTTTTTGTGTTTTATTAAAAATAGGTTACTTTCTTATAAAACATATCTTGATTATAGTTTCCCCTTCCTTACTCCTCCTGTTCCTCTTTACCTCCCCTCTGCTCAGGATCCATTCCCTTTCTATCTCTCATAGAAAAAGAAAGGCTTCTAATAAAAAACAGCCAAACATAACAAATAAAATATAATAAGATGAATTAACAACTTTCATTTTGGATAAGGGAACTATTGAATTTGGATAAGGGAACCCCAGATTAAGTAAAGAGTCCCAAAAGCATGTAAAGGAGTCAGAGACCCACTTGTTCTCAAAGTCAGGAGTCTCATAAAAAATACTTAGCTAATAGCTATCATTCATAGCCAGAGGACCTGGTATAGGTCTATATAGGCCCTGTGCTTACTGCCTCAGTGCCAGAGGCATCCATCCTTGGGTGAGAGAAGGGCTTGAAGTGCAGTGGATGCAAGAACCATGAGGGAAGGAAGGATCAGACTCAGGACCCCATTCAGTTTCATTTCATGAGAGACAGGACAGAGAGGAAGCCCATCATGGTATGGCTTGACCTGCTCTAAAACGTGTGTCTCTTGCAAGCTTTATTTATACATAAAATCTCTTCCTCTGAAACTGTCATTATTGATTACATAGCTTCAGTTTTCCTTGGCTACATAAGTATATGGGAACAAAAGAAACAAAAATGCTGGACAGGATGACTCTATTTGAGCTTGATTCTGTATCAAGTTGGCACAAAATTCATAGATTGAAAATTATTTCCTTCCACCTATTACATCAAACATATCTTTCTTCAAAAGTTCAATCTTTCTGACCCTCAGTTGATCTTACCTTTCCTTCATCTATTTTTCTTTTATATTTATTAAAATATTAAAATAAAACCATCATCTTTTTTTTGATTCTTAAAATGGTACAATATCAGCAAAAATTCTGATCTGACAAGTCTGCTCAAAAAGGCAGGCAGTTCACTGAGCCTAAATGTTTGTCTCTGTGATTTTGTCTTGAATCCTTGTTTCAATACAATTCCTATTTTTATTACTATTATGTAAGGATAGAAGAACATCAAAGTCTCTAAGCCTGCTTACTTTGCCTTCAGGAAGGTACCAAGGTCTGTCAACAATATCATGATCAAAATCTTTTCCTATGCATGCTTGTGCCTTCTTTCTGAAGCTGAACATGAAAGTCAAGTGATTCAGTTACAGCTTGTCAGCTTCCAAAGTTTTCCCTGGGTTTTCTCCATTAACATTTTCTTTCAAATCCTCTATATCATGCTAATTAACATAATTTATTAATAATATAACGGTAAATCTAAAGAGATTCTATGAAAGACTCAATTTTCTGCATAGCTGTTATTCCCAGGGATCATCGTTAGTTTCATTATTTTTTATTGACAACAGATTTTGTTACATTATTCCAACTCTAGCCTTTAGGGAGAGGCCTTTAACAGTAAGAAATATCCACCAAGGGTAGTAAAGGGTCAACTCAAGGTGTCCAGGCACAGGAGCTTTGTCAAGCAACACTCCCAGTACACTTGGCTTCACCACCTCAGTCTCTGAGGTGAGAGACTGAGTCTTGCTTATTTCACTCAGAAGGCAATGCTCTCCTGGTGTCCTCCATCCTGTCTGATTCTTACAATCTTTCTGCCTCCTCTTCCATAGGATTCCCTGGGTCCTGAGTGGAGGGATTTGATGGAGATCTCAAATTTAGACTCTCTCCCTGCATAATGTCTGGCTGTGGTTCTCTGCATCTGTTCCCATCTGCTGCAGGAGGAGGTCTCTCTGATGATGACTGGATGAGGCACTGATCTAGGAGTATAGCAGAGTATCTTTAGGAATCATTATGTTTTGTTTGTTTGACCAATTGTGTTTGGTTTTTCCCTAAGTCTCTGGGCTATTTAGCCTCTGGCTCTTGATTGCTGCCTTTCAAGTATGGGTTCCTTCTCATAAGGTGCCCTATATCAAA
>REGO01001287.1:33020-44344 GCA_010120015.1 Rhombomys opimus
AAAGGACTATCTTTTTTCTCTACTTTAAAAAAATTTAAATTTATTACAATTTATACATTTTGTATTCCAGCTGTAGCCCCCTCCTTCATCCTCTCCCAATCTGGCAATCCCTCCCTCTTTTCCTCCCATGCCCCTTCCCTAGTCCACAGATAGGAGAGGTCCTCCTCACCTTCCATCTGATTCTAGCCTCTCAGGTCTCATCAAGACTGTCTGCACTGGAATGACTGACTATCTTTTAACTCATGCCTTTAGTATTTCTTTATGTTTCTCCAAGTTTTCAATAGTATCCCTTTCTTCTTCTCCCCTTAAGTTCAGGTTCAGGATAGTGAGACATCATGGGTGCTTTCAATCAAGGGATGTCTGGGCTTGCAAGTTACCTTCTTATCCAGATCATTTGTCCTTTTGCTGGCACTCCCCAAACATGGATTTCTATATGACATTATTAGAGTGGCTTACCGGCTCCAGTCCATCTAATCCAACAATGGCTGCCTAACATTGGAAGGTCCAAGAATGCAGTTGGATGTCTCAGCTGGTCTTCAGTATACACTGGAACCTCAGAGAAATAGTCTCCAATGGCAGCAAAAAAATGCACTTGCCAGTGAGAGTGAGAGCAAGGAGGCAAAGAGAAGAAACTTCCATCTTCCAAGTCCTTCATCTAGTCTGCCAGCAGAAGGCTTGGCCCAGGTTAAATATTCCCACCTTGTAAAAGCCAAATGAGAAGTTGGTGTTCATGCTTAAAACGATTTAATTAATAAAGAAAATCCCTCCCTGGTGCACGCAGCCGCTTGGCTTTTAGTTAATTCCAGATGCAGTGAAGTTGACAACCAAGAATAGCCAGCACAGATGTTCAGCCTCCTACAAATACAGTCGCTTTAAGGAAGGCTAACAGAAAGACAGACCTCAGTTTAGAATACTTTGTATCTCTGATATGGTAAGTCAATGAAAACTTCTGAACATTTTCCGTGACACTTCTGAGAACTCATTCCACAGACCGCCTTCACCCTCCCAGACCACTTAGAAGCCGACTCAGAAGCCAGAGAACTGGTGTCTGGCAAACTCCACCCACTTTCTGGAAATTTTCTACTGTTAGTATTGCTTGGTCTGAACGGGAGGAGAAGCTCCAGCAGCAGTGAGCCCTCACTTGCTTTAGACTGTGAAAACCAGGTGTTGAAAACACGATCACCCAGAATATCAGAGAAACTTGGTGTAGATATTGTTCCCAGAGAGGGGGCAAGGAAAGGAATCTGAGCCCGGAAACTCCATTTATTGCCCAACACTTCCCAGGCTTCATTGGTCCTGGAGTTAAAGGTCTCCCAATAGCCTCACTATCTGCGAAAAGAGAAGACTTGGAGGAAGGCTTCACTCAATAAGGCAGTCCAGGACCCACATATTCCCTTTAACCTGCCTTGATGACCAAAGATTACCCAAACCATAGAAAAGTCTGCCACTGCTGATTGTGTCTCTGCACTGGAGGTAGGATAGCGTGGAACTCCAAAGCTCCAAGAAAAGCTCATGTTAGCATATCAATTTAGGAATATTAAAAAAAAGCAGATGATATCCATGCTGTTTCGGTGTATCCACCAGAGATGATTATCTGAACTTGGGTTTAAGCCAATAGAAAGTCTTTATTAGTTGCTTAGCAACCACACTGGGTGTTTCAGATCTCAAATGCAGGCCCTTCCGTTTCTCAGGATGTGTTTTTAAGCACAAAACCCACATCCTGGGTTGACATACTTCAGTTAACTAAAACTATTACCCAGAAGTGAAACTACAGAAGCAAAAACACCAAAGTTATTACATTTAGGGACTTTCCTAGCACTGTAGACTTTGGTGAGTTAGACCTTTGTTTTCATCGTGGAGGGTGATGCTGTGTGCTGAGTTTCATGGCCAGAATGGTACTTCTATCATGACATCAGTTGTTCTAAGGTCTGGGGGCCTGTTACAGTGTTAGACTATATATGAAGATAGAGGGCTTTAGAGACTCGGTGAAACTTGCTCTTAACAGCTTTTTTCTTTTTTCTTTTTTTTGTGAAATGGTTGGTTGCAGGCATAAATTTCAGTATCTAAGGCTTCGAGGGGATTGCAAGTACACACCCTGACTTTTGCAGCTGTCTCTACTCATTTTGGCAGGGCTTGGGGTGCTTTTCTACTAGCACCCAAATTTTGCCTAAGTGTGTTCACTTCTGTGCGTTGGTCACCAGGTACCCTTTACTCTGGTGTCTCTATGACCTTTGAGGTCTTTGTTCGCTTAGTCTGTGGGGGTGAACTTTGCAGTTCGGAGACACATCATTACTGAATTTTCCACCCTCCACTGCAGTGCATTTGTCATTTCTCTCAGTATCCACCACTTCCTTTGTGGTGGCCCGAGGTGCAGAGTGGCATAGCAGGCTCTCCTCCAGGCAGGCTTGTCTTCTGTTTAGTTTTTGTTGTGTGGTGCTTGCTCATGCAGACCCTTACTTTTCTCTAGAGCTGAACTCTAGAACTAGAGAGGAGTTGGGAGGGTCTCCCTTCCCTAGCAACTTTCTTCAGGCTCCTGAGCTGACATCTGTTGTTTTGTTGTTAATCTAAGCAGTGGTTTCTAGAAAGGTTAGATTCACTCCTGTGTGGGAGGGACACCCATGAGGGGAGGATTTACACAGCTACGTTGTAGGGGCTTTAGACAAAACCTGAGGTAATTTCTACTGAGACTGATTAATTTTCTGGCCTTCTGTCCTCGGCTGAATAAATTAGGATGTGTCACATGCTATATAGATGATTGTGTGGTGTTCACATGATGTTTGTCCAGCTAGAGTCGGGCAAGTTTGAAGCTCCCTGATCTGACCTTGGCTCCTCTGCTGGCCGTTAGCCTGGGTTGTACTGCCGCGTATCAAGGTTTCAGGCGTTGCTGGCCTCAGATTTTGGCCCTGGATGCCAGCTGTCCATGGAACTATGTATGCTCCTTTTGCTTTTAGATTACATGACCAGTTTGCAGTTTTAGCATGAGCCCTTTCCCCCCTCAGTATCTGTGGGGAGTTCACTCTTATCACTGTTATGAAGTCGTAGCTAGAGTTTTTGTCACTTACCACACAGTTAGCTTCTTGTCTGTGGGGTGGGCTTGATGTGGTCTTCCTGAAGTAAATGGAGTTTGTTTGTTTGTTTGTTTTTGAGATTGTTCTTATTCACATTTTAGTTTGTTACAATTATCTGCATTAGAAGACAGACTTGAACACATTTTAATAGAAATACCTTAATAAATAACAAATGTTTATTAAAAAAAGATGACAGACTTGGTGAATGGGCAACAGTGCCTTGTCAGTGTTTCTCAGCATGTGTGACTTCATGGGAGCCAGTCAGAGCCTAACAATTTGGTCCTAAAGTTTTGCCTTTTAAAAAGTCTCTTCACCTTGGCCAACTCATGCCCAGCTGCAAGCCCTTATATTTTCCTTCCTAAGTATGCCAGACCATGCCATTTGACTCCAAAACTCCTGTTTTCACCATTAATGTTTTTCTTTCCTTCATCCATCTATCTATCTATCTATCTATCTATTGGATCTTGAGATCTGAACTCAGGTCTTCACACATGCAGAGCTAATGCTTTACCCATTAACCTCCTCAACCCTACAGCATTAAAAAAAAAGACATCTACTTCATTGACAAAGTGCTCATTATTCATACAATGAATCGTGCTAGTACTTTTAATGTAATAGTGCTATATATTCTCCTTATTCTCTGTCAGTTTCCTTCGGATTACTCTTTTCAATTCTTTTTCTGGCATTTTCTCAACTCCCCTCTCAGTGTTCATTGATAGAAGATTTTGTGCTTCTTCAATGGCATCATTTTGCCTTGCTTTTCCATACTTCTTGATGCTCCTTGATACATGGGGTATGTCCGTGTCTTATCAACTGGGTAGGAGGAATAAAGAGGAGAAGATTTTCTCCTGAGGGTGCTAGGCATTATTTTTAGAGATGGCATTGCCTTGTTTCCATTTGAATACCATTGGCGTCTGTATAACTCTAACTTCTGATTTTGAGGACTTGATGAATGTGGTAACAAAGTCAGAGGTCACACAGTCTGATGACACTCTAGTACCAAAGAGGAACATACAAACGTGGTACAGAGATTGTGCTGCTCAAGTAGACTTTGAGGGTGAACTACACACTGAAGTTGGGGTGATTAGCTTTGGTCACATTTGTAGGTGTGGTTAGATTTGGTCTTAAAATGGCACCATGCAGCAGTAAGTTACAGAGGAGAGGGGACTATGTAAGTAGAGGTACCCATGTGGACCAGTGCAATGGTGTGTGTTCCATTACAACTCCTTGTGGAGCTCAAAACCACTGATGGGTGCAGTATTGCCTTACAGAAAAAAAATCCAGGACTCTATGGTGGGGATATGGACAATTTAGGCTGTACTATTTACAGTGTCTGAGTTGTAAGAGGACTTTACACATTCAAGCAAGCTCAGACATGGAATCAAGAGCACTCACTATGCAAGATGGTTTTTTCCCTTTTCTACCTTACCATCTTGAATCTCATTTTCCATAATTCTCTTTCATATGCACTGTGCTCCAGTGTTCTCCAAATATTCTCAGCAAACATTATCTGCTTGTTCTTTGGTTTTATTCCTTAAGTAGAACAGGAGGTGTCTGGTGACTCTCATTAGCTATCTCTATGGCAAGTCTGTATCTCAGTTTATGGTATTAAAATACTTTGGATTATTTGGGGTTGGGGAGTAGCACAGCTTCTAACAAGAAAGCAACTGAACCACCAGCATAATTTGCAGAACCTGTTATGGGCTGATTGTTTTTCCCTCCTATCATTACATGTTAGTTAACCAAACCTCCAGTGGGATTGTGTTAGAAAGAAAGCCTTTGGGAAGCATCTATGGTTAGACTATCTCATGAAAGCAGAGCCCAAATGATAAGATAGGAAGAAGAGACAAGAAGAGACAATCATCCTTTGAGCTAATACACCATGCAAGACCCCATGAGGATATCACCAGGAGGAATGCTTTTATTGTGGATATGGCCACACTGCACCAGGATCTCAGACATCAGTCACTAGAAGCATGAGAGCAAAATTCTATTGCTTAACAAATCTCATATGTGAAATCTATGGACCATATAATAGAAGTATAGTCCTGGCCCATAACATTATAACAGCCCAAACTATTTAAGAAACCATTCCCTACCATGAATAATTTACCCCTTTCCTCTATGCTTCTCTTCCAGTCTTACTAAGACATGTGCTTTTTACTTGAATTTTATTTCAAGGAAGATACAATATAGGCCATGGAATGGACAATGGAATATCCAGCAAATATCAGTAATGTTAAGGACAGTGACTATGAAGTTATTATGGGTTCTTGGAAATGTCAAGTAACAACAAACATCTTTTTATTCCCCCAGGAAGACTTTATGAAATGGATTTTGGTATTGATATAGAGTAAATCAGTCATTTACTATCAAAGCATTCAAAACAGCTGTCATTACAAGTTAGAGAAATTTCATCATCTCCACTGGTCCTGGCATAATTAGAGAGCTTCTTCAGTATTTATTTTTAAAGGATTCTGATTAAATAGTATTTTAAAGGAGATTCTTAGTCATTATTATTGTGATATTTAGGTTATTGCTTCTCTTTCCTACTTTTTACTTAAACATATATTTAAATTTTTCTTTACTTACTTTTATTGTGCGTATGTTTGCCTTGCCTGCATGTCTGTTCATCTCATGTGTGCCTGGTGCCTGTGGAGGTGAGGAGAGGGTATCAGCTCCCCAGATCTCCTGGAACAGGAGTGACAGATGACCGTGAGATATGGTGTGGGTTTTGGGAATTGAACATGGATCCTCTGCAAGAATTATCCATTGTTCTTAACCAACCTCTGAGCCATCTCTCCAGCCACCCCCTTCACCCCCTTTAACTTTTCTCTGGAATGCTAGGGATTGAACTTGAGGTTTCATGCATGCGAAGCAAGTATTATACTACTGAGCTACCGCCCCAAACCTTCCTTCTTTTTTAATGAAAAAAAGCTTTTCATGTGTGTGCATTTGTGTGTGTGACTGCAGGCATGAACATGACATGGTGTGTATTCAGAAATCAGAGGACAATCTTGCATTTCAGCTTTTACGTTCCTCTTGCTTGTGTCAGCATCTGTTATTCACTGCTGCACGTGGCAGGGTAGCTGGAGCCATGAACTTATAAGATTTTCCTGTTTCTGCCTCCCATCTCACCATAGGAGTGCACAGATTACAGATGTTTAGTTGGCTTTATGTGGGCTCTGGGAAACTGAACGCAGGTCTTCAGCCTTGCAAGACAAGTGCTTTATCTACTTACCCATCTCTCCCATCCAGTTAGGGTTTCTCCTTTGATACATATCTCTATCCAGAGAGCCCACAGTATCACATTTAAGGTTATATAGGTCATTACTATCAAGAAGTCACAGCAGTAGCCTGAGGCAGCTAGTGCCACTCCATCCACAGTTAAAAAGTGTAGAGAGCTGTGGATGAGTTGCGGTATGCTGCTGCTTCGCCCCTTGTGTGCATACACAGTTAAAGATCGCCAGCTAGAGAATGGTGCCACATAAGCAAAATAAATTCCCAAGTGCAAGCATGGGGCTTATCTTCCATGTGATTCTAGAGGTTGTCAAGTTGACAACACTAACCATCACAATGTCAAACCTAAAAAAAAGGATGCTGATTTTACATTAAATTCAAATAAAAGTAAATTTAATTGATCTGAGGGTTTATTCAAAGTGAGTCGATAGTTTTTAATTCTCAGCTTATTTACACATATCTGATCCTTTTGCTACAGCTAATGTGAAAATATTATCACTAAATGGATATGGATAAAGCCTGGATAGCCTGAATAAACCCAGTATATTGTTTTGTAATATAAGACTCTCTTATTCTGTCATTGGTTCTGATTTTTGACAGCCACAGACTTTAGCCTAATTAGAATCCAAGTTGTTTCTTGAACATATCTCTTTGAGAAGAGTATTTGCATCCTCAGTCACCATGTCAAGGAAACAAAATTTCAGGTAAAATAATTCTTTAAGATAAAAATTCTTAGTAACTAAATGGCCATTAGCCTGACAGTACTCCTGAAAATATCTTGAAAGCCTTTCATTCATTGTTTCTTCATTTGTAGTTTTGAACACATGAGGAGATTTCATCATTGCCTCGAGCTGATCCACCGGTATTTCCCAGTCCTCAGCCAAACTCTGCAAGGATGCATCATCCACTCCAAACACAGTTCGATAGTGCTTCATGCTTTTCTTAAGATTCTGCACATCACTTTCCAATAAGAGCATCAGTGAAGGGATCATACTCAGCAGGTCATTTGCAAAGGCTTCGAGCCAAATTCTTTGCTTCAGAGACTCCCGCTTCTTTTCAATGGCTGCATCTTTAATATTGGGCAAGGAGAGCATAAAATTGTGTCGCTTGTGTACAGGAAGGTCATTTACCAGCCTGTCCATCAGGATTGGGAAATCATAGTCATGTATATTTCTGTTGGAGATCAAGTAGATGGGTGGTTCATTAATATTCTTCTCCTTAAAGTTCTGCTCACAGTTGCTGCGGATCTGCTGCAGGACTTTTTCTCGGTCAAAGGTTCGTGGCCTGCATTCCTCTTCATTTCTTAAGTCAGAGTCCACCTTAGTTCTCACAAAATAGTAATCCTTCTTCAACATGCTGACGGCTTTGGCAAGTTCTATATCGATGCTCTTAAAGCGTGTGGCACAAATAATAATGAAGAAGTCATACTCATTGAATTTCATTTTCTCCAGATAATCTTTTGGTGGGAAATTTGTTGTTCCAATGCCAGGCAAGTCCCAAAAAACCACATTGGGAATACTGGGGTGTTTGTATGGATGTCTCCTCATGGTCATTTCCACCACTCCAACCTGAGCTGCGTCTTCTTCTTCATGCCCAATTCCTCTCATGGTATTGATGAAGCTAGACTTCCCAGATCCAGACTCTCCGGTCACAGCAACATTGAGTGAGGTACTATCAATTTCTCTTAATGCATTGCTGATTGCAGCATTTGCCTCCTGGATGTTGCCATTTTTTAGGCTTAATTCAACTGAAGCGATAGTTTCCTGGGGAATGATACCATTTTGTGTCTTAAACTTCTTAAAATATGCAGCGAAGCTGGAGGCCAAATCTTGGTATTCAGGCTTTTGTGAAGCAAACAGCTGACCCATGACTGAGCACAAATAATGGCACTGGAAGAAAGAAGGGCGAGTATGAAATTTAAAATCTATATGTTAGTCAGTTTCAAGTACATTGCGACATACCATCCTCAAAGGTTGTAATTATGGATAAAAACTCCCACTCTATTTCTTTTACACAGTTGGGACTTTGTGTCCTTTGGCTAACATCATCCACTTTCTCTCTTCTCACAGCCTTGCCAACCCCCACCCCACTTTCTACTTCTATGAGTTTGACTCCTGTAGATTTCACCTGTAAGTGACAGAGTGCGTTTTTTCTTTCTGCAGGTAGCTGAGACCACCACACGAGATTTTAATGGTTTATTCTCCACTGTCTCTTCACTGATCCATCTTACCTTTTCAGCCTACTCTGTACCTCTGTGCTATGCAGACCACATCAGCAGAGGTGTTTCTCCTTCTAGCTTTCAATATAATTACGCTGTCATAAGCTCCCAGTTGTCCTGCTTGAGCTGCATGTCTGATCATAACTGCATCCATATTTTTTTAAATAATCTATGCTATTTGGCCTTTGTGAACTGTCAGTTCTCATGGTATTTTAAAGGAACATATTTTCTTACTCTTTCTTATTCCTTCTGCTTGGACCTGGTAACAGCCCCTCATACTTTCTGGCCTATGTTTGTCACACAGTCCCTTATTTATCTGTTCTACCTGGTCAACATTCTAGAGTTGCTCTTTTACTGAAGTCTCTTCATTTGAACATTTATTGATGAAGCCTGCCTGATCTGTAATAGATATCAACTTTTCAATATAGAGTTGGATTGAAGGCAAATGTCCAAGCCTCCCTCTGAGGTAAAATGGGACAAAACTT
Organism: Rhombomys opimus; assembly: GCA_010120015.1. Classification (NCBI taxonomy): domain Eukaryota; kingdom Metazoa; phylum Chordata; class Mammalia; order Rodentia; family Muridae; genus Rhombomys; species Rhombomys opimus. The sequence continues at coordinate 42,032 of REGO01001287.1, forward strand.
TGCAAAGTGTATTGCATATTTATATGAGGTGTAGTGTCTGCCAGTCTAGTCACTAGTGCCATAAAGGTATGTCCAGTTTCCTTTGAAGTCACCTAGCCTCCCCGAATAATTAAATCAGTAGCTAAGCCAGGTAAAGTACTGTAAGGCACATCACCCATCCCAGCGTATGTCTGGTTCACAGATGGCACATGCAGGTTATCTGCAGTATTAAAAACTATCACAGAAAGCATATGCAGGAGACAGGAAAAAGAGTAGTCAAGGCTGAGTTAATATAGATGATAGTAGATGATAATAACTCCTGAAACTTGGACTTGACAATCTGTATCAAAACTCAGGCTATATCCAGAGGCTTGACTTTATGGCTATCTCAGTGGGAAAGAGAGAATTGGCAGATACTTTGTCAGCTACTATGGGGGCAACAGATGCGGAAGGACACATATAGCTGAGTTCTAAAGCAATCAGAACCCAGGTTAGTTTTTCTGTGTGGCATTCCATAGACCACTGAGTCATGGAAATGAGAAAAAAGATGCCATGAGCAAAGTATGCACTATCTACCCTCACGTGACACTATATACTATTACTTGGGTTCATATAAAATCTGGACACAAGAAGCTAACATGAGATAGAAAATAGGTAAAGCCACTGGAATTCCTATGAAATACTTGGGTGTCCTGAATACTGGGCAGTCATGTGAGGCCAGTCTTCATGTATGGATGCTAAGACAGGAAAAGAACACGTGTCAGTCTGTTATTGACTAAGCAAGGCCTGTGCCTTCATGGACAGATGGCCACATTCAGCACCTTCAAGCTCTCCTTTCCTTTATCAGCTAAAATGTTATTGTGAAAGCTGAGGATTCCCAGGAGCATTTCTGTTCATCACTTTAAAATGAGCATGCTCAGGGATTGGAATACCCAAATGAGCACGCCTAAAAGTTGACCCACCTCTATATGAATATACATGGCTCCTTATGCTTTCTTTATTGGGGAGCGAGTTAGAGCATGGCTTTGGAAATGCCACCCCATGCCAGCTTTGCCTGATTCAGGTTCAAGTATTTCTCCACCGTGTCATATTCGGCTTTGTGCTCGCTAAAATGTGAACTCAGTGATTCAGGTTACATATTGGTGTTACTCAGATGGAAGCTTTTCATTGTTGGTGAAATTACCGGGACCTGTCTCAGGAAGGATCCCTCTCCACTGCTGGAGATAAAGCAGGAAAGGAACTACCCCAAGGACTTGGATTTCAACTCCTGCACACCCAGGTCATCCCGAGAAAGCTTTGCGGCTTTTCTGGACCTTCAGAAGTTGTTCCAGTGTGGCCAGTGTTGCAGGACCCTTGAGCCAGCTAACAGTTTTGTGAGAGAGGGAGAAAGGCCAGATGGACCAGGGAAGCACAGACTGTCAGCCACAGGTTGGAGCCTGTATCTTGAGCTTGGGGTGTGGAGAACTGAGAGGCATTCTTATCCATCCAGGATGCAAGGAGACTAACAGGGGTCTCCTCTTTCTGGAATGAGACGCTGGTTAGGGAAACCTAACTATGAAAGCCTCAAAGGAGGTCTCAGGAGATTGGAAGAAACTCTGGCTCTAATTTCTAGCAATCTTAAGTGTTAGCCAGGGCCACATCACTTTGGAAAGCAAGCAACCCCATTTAGGTTGAGTTGTGACGATTTCAGAAATGGTAGTGGTTTGGTTTGCACAACTGAAATCACGATTACACCTAGATTCTTTCTCCCCATACCCTCTTAGACTGCTTGAATGCAAGCACACACTACAGGCTTCTCAGCAGTCACATGACACAGAACCTCCTCTCTTTCTCTGAGACTCATAAGAAGGACTTCCCCACTCTGCCTTGTGGGCCTGATCTCAGAGCCTCTGTGACACTGCTGTTTGCCTGTCCATCTACAACTTTCACAACTACTTACCTGTCTCAGAGTGCTTCTTGAACCCCAGACCTAGGTCTTTCCTAATGGTAAGGAGGTGGAATTTCTTATCCTATAGATCTGCATAAAGGTAAAGGCAGTGGTGTGTGTGTGTCTGTGTGTGCATGTATGTGTGTGTGTGTGAGAGAGATCTTTGTTTTGTTTTATTGGTTAGATGATTTCCTTTTCACTTTCCAGAACATCCAGATGTGTGATTTCACAACTCATTCCTGTCAACTCCAAAGTCAAAATTTCAACTGAGTAAAGAAAAGAGTTTGCATGTTGCCTAGTCTTTTTTTTTTTTTTTTTTTTTTTTTTAACCAGCTTTATGCCACATTCTGTTTAGTCCTCCTGTTTGAGGTAAGGGCTTACATAAGGGGATAGCTTTTTTTTCCCCT